>JAQZBX010074631.1:0-14733 GCA_029593785.1 Cabassous unicinctus
TGGATTGAATCTCAGAAAGAAATTATTTAAAACAAAAAACTCAATTCAACCACCACCCCAGTGAGTTAGTGGGTCCTGGCACCAGCCCAATCTATCCTCTAAAGCTTGGACTCTGGACTGGCATCAGGGTTGTGGACCTGAGCCTGAACCCAAACCATATTTCACTGATCTCTGTTCTCTGCTCCCACAAAACCTGGTGGGTGGGGGCCAACAGAGACAAATAAGGACCTCCAGCTCTTTCCTGGAATCAAGAGCTCAAGCTCTTCTGAGGTTGGACTTTGCAGGAAGGTGACAGGACTTGCAGGGGTTGTCCCCTCCTCCAGAGGCCAGGCAGGTAACACTCATGAAAGTAGAGACCAGGATGGGAGACAAACTCGGGGCCAATGAACATGGCAGAAGGCCCCAAATTCTAAATTTTCAAAAATACTGCTGGCCAAACTAGTTTGCCCCTCTGGCCTCCAGTTTTTTACTTCTGGGCTTTGGAGTCAGTTGGACCTGAGTTGGAATCCTACCTTTGTCATCCATCAAACAGGTGACTTGGAGTGAGTGAGATAACATCTCTGCAGCCCCTGTTTCCTGGCCACTTCCTAGCTGTGTGACCATAGGCAAATGACTTGCTGTCTCTGAGCCTTGATTGTCTCCTCTGTAAAGTGAGGATGATAACATTTCTTACTCTAGAGGGCAGTGCAACGATTGGATGAGATGATGCCTGTTACACACTTAACACACTATCTGATACGTAAACAGCAGATGTGATCATTAGATGGTAGCTCACAGCAGAAACTGGGATGGGACTTGGTCCCTTCTGCCACCTGGATCTGTGGACTCAGCTCTGAGGTCTGCCCAGAACAACAATCCAGCCCGCAGCTGGGGAAGAGAGCTGCCTTGGCAGGAGCTAGAGACCTGGGAAGCAAGACACCTGGGCTCTGTTGTTGCATACATCTCTGCCTCCGTCCTCCGGCTCTGATTGCAGGGGAGATGGAAACTTATTTGCCACAGGAGTCAACCCTTCATGGAAACGCCACCAGGCATGGCCAGTATCATAAATGAGAGAGGTGAGCTGGCTGGGGACTGTGAACTGGACAGTGCTAAATGGGGATGCCACTACTCAGCGTCCATCACTTTTTGCCATTTGGAAATGTGGCCTTATATTGCTAGAACTTCCAATTTTGCAAGAGAAGCCAGAAATCTAAACTTTTACATGCAATCTCCTGATTTTTAAATAATGGCTCAAAATGATAGCATCTTGTGTGGGCGGCATGGCATGCACAATAGGCCAGCTTCAGCCTCAAGACACAATTTCACAACCTCTTTCCTAGAATAGAAATACTTTGGAAGCCTCATGGTCTCTGTGAGCAGTTGAGCAGACACAGAACACAGAAGGTCCCAGGGAGCCAAGCTGGCAGTACGAACCAGAGCTAATGGGAACGGCCCCGGTGCCTGGCCCAATTAAAGAGCCCTTCTTTTTCCACCTCCACAGAAGAGAAGCTTCCCAAAGGGAATTGGTCCGGCTGCTTCTCCCATTTTCCAGCAGCCATAGGTAGAATAAACATGTACAGGCTCTTTGGGCGTGTGAAAGGTTTAAATGTCCTAGTTCACTGTGTTCTTGCTTTGGGGCAGGGAAGCAGGAGGGACCTAGAATGGTTCTGTGGTTGCTGCGGCTACTGCTAATAATAATAGTAACAAAAGCTTTGGCTATTGTAACAATGAATATTTGCGTGGGCCTTCACAGTTTATTCTGAGTGAGTGAGCGAGTGAATTCTATCCAACTTCCTCTCAAAATTCCCAGGACTTATAAAAATGTTAATAGTAGCTGCAAAAAGCACAACCTATAATGACATTGTGGCAGCTTCTGCTGGTTATTTGCTGGAGCAACATTCCCCTTCACCACCTTCTTCCTGGCCAAAAAGCCCCCATTTTGTTCAGGTATCAGGAGATCCCTTGGCAGAAGGCCAGGCCCAAGGCTCACCTGTGATGGGTGTAAACCATACTGGTAATCCCTAGGAAGTGGTCTGCACAAGGACATGTGAATAATTCTGGTCAATGAGACCTGAGGGGAGGTTTAATGGGGTGCTTCAGTACAGACTTTCCTCTCTCTTACAAAATGTTCCGTGGACATTGCTGTGAGTGCCTGGAGTTGCTGTAGCCATTTTGTCACCATGAGGCAAGCAGACGACACCCAAGGACAGACGAGCAGAAAGATGGAGGGAATCTGTGTGTCTGATGCCATCACCCACTTGGTAACATTCCCCCACCTCCCTCCCGATTTCTTGATAAATGAGAAATCTAATTTTATTTAAATTAGGCCAGGGGTCAGCGAACTACAGCCCACAGGCCAGATATAGCTCCCCACTTGTTTTTCTGTGTGTGTTTTTAATGGCCTTATTGAGATATAATTCACATTCCCAACAATTTACTTATTTAAAGTGTACAATTTGATGGGTGTTAGTGTATTTATAGAGTTGGGCAGTCATCACCACAACCTAAGTTTGGAACATTTTCATCACCCCAAAAAGAAACCCTATTGGCAGTCACTGCCCATCCCCCACCAGACCTAGGCAACCGCTAATCTACTTTCTGTCCTCTATGCATTTGCCTCTTCTGGACATTTCACATCGAAGGAATCATACGCTATGTGGACTTTGTGACTGACTTCTTTCACTTAGCATAATGTTTTCAGGGTTCATCCATCGCCGCCTGGTTTTGTAAATAAAGTTTTATTGGAACATGGCCACTCTCATTTGTTTACATATTGTCTTTGGCTGCTGTCCTGCTACAAAGGCAGAGCTGCAGCAGAAATTGTATGTCCTGCAAAGCAGAAAACACTTACTATCTGGCCCTTTGTAGGAAAAGTGTGCCAACCCCTGGTTGAGGCCCTTCGAGTTGGATTTTCTAGCATCTAAATTGAAAAAGGCACCAAAAGACAAAGAACAAAAAGAGGAGAAGTTGACACCAAGGACCCCAGATCCAGAAAAGCCACCATTATTGGGCCCAAACTGTAGTGTGAGTATAGAGTGAGCGTCCCAACCGTCAGAAAAAGAAGCACAGTGCCTGGGAGGAGAAAGCAGACCTGTTCAACAGGAGAAACCACCGCTTTTCCCAGGAGCTCCAGAGAAGCCGTGATCACCTGGGGCCTAAACAATATAATGAAAACTATAGGGGAGAAGAATTTTGCAGAAACTGTAGCCGCCTTCCCCATGTGGCTTTTATTTATATGGACCTTCAGGCCTTTACTACTGGTGGTCAATTTTGGCAATGTCTGGAGACATTTGGTTGTCATACTTGGTGGGTTGCTACTGGAATATAGTGAGTAGAGGCCAGGGGTGTGGCTACACGTGCTACAATGCTCAGGACAGCCCCACACAACAAAGAATTATCTGGCCCAAAGTGCCTAGGTTGAGAAAATCCTGTGCCAGAGCCAATAATGGTAATACCAATAATCCTAACCATTCATCAAGAGTGTTCTATGTGCAAGGCCCTGGGCAGGGTGCGGTCCCTGATTTAGCAGATGTAATCCTTGCAACAGCCCTAAGTGGGAGGTACAATTATTATCCCCTTTTTCTAGATGAGGAAGCTGCAGCTCAGAAATGTTAAGTAACTTACCATAGGTCACACAGAGCGTACAAGAGCTGGGATTGGAATCCAGCTCTATTTGACTCCTAATCCTATTAAATCCCTTGAGGGACCCAGGCCCATCCTATCAGATCCCTCTGCCAGAAAATGGGAGTCAGACAGGCTCTGGTTGAGCTGGGATCTTCCTGGCATTTGGGGAGGACAGATTAAGTCATGGTCACTCACAGGGAGTCAAATCTTCCTCCAGGGGGCGTTCCTGCTATTGCGAGGGGTCCAAAGTCTGGAAGACCAGCAGCCCAGAGACCCCAAGCATCCCTGCAGCCTAGGCTGCCGCAGTGCCCTGCCTCTGACCGAGCCCCTCCCGCTCCTCCCTTGTACTCCAGCTTGGCAGGCCTCTTTGGAAAACCTTGTTGACCCATCCAGCTACCCACGTGAGGGCTAATCTCAGCAACCTGGCTCGTTGCCCTAGATTTGGGGTCAGATCCTGGCTCTGCCTGGACAAACTCATCTCTCTGGGCCCCAGTGTCCTCCACTGTAAGGAAGAGATAATAATACCTAATTCATTGTTTTTTTGAGAGTCAATAAGATATTGAGTACGTTTCTGTTGCCAGTGTCGGGTTTCTTGGCCACATCACAGAAAAGAATTTCAGGACGTGCCTTTTTTTCTTTTTCTTTTTTTTTTTGGATGTACCAGGGATTGAACCCAGGACCTTGTACATGCGAAGCAGGTGCTCAACCACCGAGCAACACCCACTCCCCAGGATGCACCATATTTTAAGCAAGCAAGTAAATAGTTAATTTAAAGGGAAGGCACACACCCGAGACGGGTGCCAGCGTGCTCAAGGGCGAGCACGCGTGCTGGGGCTGGGGCTGGGGCCTTTTTAAGGCTGGCCTTCCCCCTTCCCCCATATAAATGACCACTTGTAGCTATAACATTCGCATTGGTTCGAGTATGCAGAAGGAGGATTGGAAACACAACATTTTCACCGGTTCTGAGTGTCTGCCAGGCTGCGTGGGGGTCAGGGGAGGGGTTTCAAACGGGCTTCTCTTCATCTGTTGCCTTCAGGTGTTCGGCTTTGGGCTGTTGACTCCTCTCTTGGTGGGACTTTCCACTGTCAGGCACAGGCAAACATGGGCGCCCACGAGCAGGAGTTTTACGCAGAGCTGACTGCTTCCTCCTTATCGCCCCAGTGCTTTCCTAGGCACCCTTTTTCCCCTCAGGTCCTGGTCGAGCCTGCCTCATTTCCATCATCTTTTGCTTAGTAGAGGGGCTGGCACAGAGCAGAGGCTCAATACGTTACCATGAGCCTCGTTACCACTGTTACTTCCCCAGCCTAGGCCCCATGCCAGGGAGAGGGCTCTGCTTTTCTCTTCTGAGTCTCGCAAATTATATATTCAGGGTTGTAGCGGAGGCCAGGATGGGGGGATGGGGGGGCATTGGAAGAGAGGTGCTGGGAAGCAAAATGCCGGCAGGCCTAGCCCCAGCTCAGCTTGATTTGCTACCGTCCTCCCGTCGCCCCACCCCAAAGTCATCTGCTGGCTGGTTGGAGGGGCCTGAGAGCCTCGGGGACCCCAGAGTTCCCCAACTATGGCTTTAAGCAGTATTTTTCAGTGTAGTCCACGGGCCACCTGCATCAGCCTCACTTCATGCGTTGCTCAAAGTGCAGATTCCCAGGCCCCAACCCAGTCCTGCTGAGTCAGACTCTCAAGGTGAGGACAGGGGATCTGCAATTTGAACAAGTGCCAGGTAAGTGACTTCTAGGAACTTTCTTGATCTTAACTGTCAAGAACCACCACTGGAGAGGCTGTAATCACATTCTGGGGCCAGGCCCAATTGCTGGTGGGTGTGGGAAGGGCCGTACCACCTTCCCTCTCTCTAGCTAAAGAACAGGCTGGGCCCAGGGGCTCTTGTTCCAGCTGGGATAGGAAGCCCAAGGGTTTCTGGGAGCAAAGCGGCCCCAGAAGCAGAGGAAGCCAAAGTCCTCATCATCTAGTCCTGGAAAATGAAGTCTGCCGCCTTGGAGGGAGCATGTTAATCTTGAAGGAGGACTAAGCAAGGTCATTGTCCTTTGCATTTTCTAAAATCTCTGTTGATGGAGTGGGAGAACCTTAGGCTTTGGAATCAGGCAAACCTGAATTTGAATCCTTGCTCCCCAACTTCCTTAGCCTCTGTAAACCTCAGTTTCCTCATCACGGATGGAGATAATCACTATACGAGGGATGACAATAATAATGCCCACCTCTTAGAGTTGCTGTCGGGGTTAAATGAAGAGTGCCTGCCACAAAGCGAAGTTCAACGAATGTTCACTTTTACTAATATTCCTCTGTGATCTTAGTTTGCACAAAGCTCTGTTATTGTTCTCATGACACACACAACAAAAAATGTTGAATATGCGTGTTTCCTTCACTATAAGTTTCTCAAAGGGCAGGGATCATGTCCCACTGAACACTGTATTCCTGGGAGCCTTCTTGGCACCTGACCTGGGAGCTTCTCAGGGTCTTTCTTGGAGCAGGCACTCAGTCAAGTTTGCCCAATGGTCGATTAATACCCTCGTAAGCTGGTATGGTGTTTCCAAACCATCACTGGTATCTGCCCAACACACAAATCACCATCTCTAAGAACCGGCTCACCCATGGGGGTGCAGCCTGCCTCCACGTTTGAACCACATGCTCCTGACCCCTGTCCACTGCCAACTGGAGCGATTGTCTTAAGCTGGGCCAACCATCATTCCTGACTTGGGGTTTGAAAGGCACAGGTCAATTCTCTCCTACAAGGAGCCAGAAGTCATAGGGCTATATTTGGCCTTGTACACAGAGCAGGTAGAGAGAGCTGGTCTGCAGAGAAAGAAAATGGAGAGAAATTCAAGGAGAAGCAAGCAGGAGGCCCTGCAATCACAGAGAAAGAGGGAAACAGAGAGAGAATGGCTGTACTGTGGCCTGTGTCCAGTGGCCCTACAATTTCTGCCCTGGTGAAGCTGGGATCTGCATCAAGCCCCCAGGTCCCACGAGATGCTCCTGTGCCCTCCCACTGCATGTTTGCTTTTGGCTTAAGCTAGCTCAAAGTGGCTTTCAGTTACTTGACACCGGAGGACCTTGAGCAAGGCCACAAGCATACAATTTATCAATTTGAGTATATCACGGGCCCAAAGGGTCTGGGGTGCAGGGCGGGGAGGGAAGGGGTGTCAACCTCCCCTCCCAAAGCATTAGGAGCAGCAGCTATTTGCAGATCTGCCGACTCTCCCCCCACTGCGCACACACACATACACCCCCTCCCCCAGCCCCGCTTCCGGAAATGTTGACCTCTCCACACTCAAGGCAACTGGCACTGGGCCTCTAAAGAGATCCAAACCCCCCGAGGCCCTGGAACTGTAGGCTACATTTTTGGGCACTTTATTCTTCTAAACCAAAGCACATACTTACCAAAATGGAGGGGGGAAAATGAAATGAATGCTAATATGTTGGAGAAGACTACAATTCTACATTCATGGCCAAAAACTGACGATCGGGAAGAGCAGTAGGTGGGGGCTCCACTTCTCCTCTTTTGGAGGGGTGTAATGAGGGCAGGCCAAGGCGAGTGCCTTGGCAATCTTCCCACCTGAGTATATCACCTCTCAGCAACCAGGCCTTTGTCTGGTGGCCAGTGGCACATGTGGTGGGTGTGTCCCCTTTGTACCTCTCACCAGCCGTCAGCCCCACACGTGTGCCTACAAGCACACACACCACACTTCCCTCCCTTGAGCTTAAAGAGCAGTTGCTATTTTCTTGAACTAGAACCCAGCTGACTTAGTTCAAGCCCCTCCTCCTGGTTTTTCTTGTGTCTGCTATTTATTGCAGTAAAATTCACTGTCTACACTGGGTCCTTGCCTCTCAGGGGAGAGTAGGGTGCAATTTCCTGGGTGATGAAAGGCCTAGGACATCTGAGCACAGACTCATGTCCTCCCCCAACCAGTCACTCAGCCCTTTGAGCCCATGGCCTAATGGCCATATCTTGGCTGGAAAAGAGCGTCCTATATGCTCATGGCCTGCTGTGGCAAAGATAAGAAAAACCTGTTTCTTTGGCCCTTGGCTCAAGGTCACCAAGGCGTGAGGCTATACCCAGCCTCCCTCAATGTCACCCCCTCCCACTATGTTTCACAAATGGAAAGATGTTACTTCCTGACTCAGATTAAAAAAAAAAAAACCTGGGCACATCCTGTGTCTCTAAGAGCTCCAGTCCCACAAGTCAAGCCTCCTTGGGCCCTTCACCCAGCAGAAGAACCTTGGAAGGCTCCTGGGGCAACCCCCAAGGAACCACGATTCTTCATAGGTGCCACGGGATGTCTCAATTCCAGAGAACCTGGGGCACTCCAGGGAGCACCCTTAGGAGGCAACCCTTTGGGGCCAACACAGCTGAAAGGAACATGCCAAATGGGTGGGATTCTGGACTCACCACACCAGCCTCAACCGGAGCCACCCACCTTATTATCGTAAACTTTTTAATTGAGGTAAAATACATGCAGAAAAGGTGATGAGTCAGAACAGCAGCTCAATGTATTACCACCATAAAATTAACACAACTGTGGAAGCCACACTCTGTCAAGAAATAGAACCTTATCAGCAACCCAGAAATCCCCCCAGCACTACCTTTGTCGTAAATGAAAGTCCATATATATGTGGGTCTGTTTCTGGAGTCTCAGTTCTTTTTTCTTTTTGGAGGTGAAGCAGTTCTTGACTCAAAGACAATTGTAGCAGGGAGGGGGAAGAGAACAGGGGAGAGGGGAAGGAAATTCAGGGCGAAAACGTGTGGAGCATGAAGTCTCACTTCCCCAAGCTAGAGAGCACCTTCTCTAAGGCCACCTCCCAGCTCTTCCCCTTCCCACATTCTTTCTCTCTCCTTTAATCTCAGTCCCACTCCCAAAGCCCCTGCATTTTCTGGAAGCAAATATCCGTCCCAAACCCTCTTGTGTCATGCTGAGAGCTCAGCTGCCTGAGTGGGTGTGCACCTAAGTGGCCCCTCCCAGGCCCGGAGAAGAGAGAGGGGACGCTGAGTCCCATAGTGAGGACGACGTGGGGTGGAGGAGAGGGTGGCAGGGGTCGTCTCACTCAGGGTTGCGGTCAGTTTTGTTTTGTTTTTTAATCCCACCTAGAAATTCCAACTCAGTTCACACCACTGAGATCAGTTTCTGGCTGAAAACACTTACCTTGTCTGCATAGAAGAGTCATGTTCTTCAGGCTGCCAGACCTTTGACTTTTTAATGCTAAAAAAGCATTTGTCCCCTTTCTGACCATGGGTTGCTTGACAAAGTCTTCCTTGATTGGATTCTCAATTCTGAGCCATTTGTCTGTTTATCTTGTTCCAATTCCATACTGGGCCTGTATTTTCATCATCATCTTCATCATCATCATCATCATCCCACTTGACAGATGAGGAAACTGAGGCATAGAGAGGTGAATTAACTTGCTCAAGTAAAAGTAATTTGCTGCTTTGGGATCAGAAGGCCTGGTTTCAAATTCCAACATTTTCCTTAATAGCTGGGCAAGATACTTGTGCTTCACTTCCTCACCAATAGTTTGCTCAGCTGTGACATGACAGATGTTAATAGTAAACCGCTTTCTAAGGTCATTGTGAGAATTACATGAGGTAATGCATATAAAATATGTAAAAGGTGTGGTCTGTGGCACATGCTCATTAAACATTAGCTCTTCTGATTATTATTCATTGAGAGGAAGTGTTCTGAAGTGGTTAAGAGTATCGTGTTTGGATTTGAATCCTTGCTCCACGATTAACAAGCTGTGTGGACATGGGCAAGTTTTACATTTCTGTACCATGTCATCTTCCTGCTTTGAGATTTCCCATAGCTATGCAAGATATAACTATTGCAAAAAATTGCGTGCAGGGTCCACAGGACCTCTCCGAACATTTCTTTTTTTTTCTTTGAAACTTCCTTAAGCCTATAATTATTTCAAAATAAATAGGGGGAAAATGATTTGCTAGCTCTAAACAGAGCTGGGAGTGGAATCCAGGCAGTCTGGCTTGACAGCCCATGCCCTCAATAGCTTCACGGCTTCTCAAGCTGACTAGTTCAAGGAACGAGCATTTTATGGCACTCCGCCAACGTAAGCTTTGCGCGAAGTCTTGGAAATAGGAATGCTGCCGCTGCACACCACGCAGGGCGGGGTAAGAAAGCGGGGGAACCTGGGGCCCCGCGTACCCTTGGCTCAGACCCAAACTGAGCCGCCGCTTCTTTCCCAGTCACACCACTAGAGGGCGCCAACTTAAACTCGCCAGGGCTGCCCCTCCCTCCCGCGCCTGGTTACCCTTCATCCAATCATCAAATATTTACCCAAAGCGCAGTTCAAAGGAAACTTAAACGTTCTCTGATCCAGTCTCCAGGCAGGACTTTAGCAGAAAGAGACTGGTCTGTCTTCTTAAATGTCTTCAGAAAAGAAAAACACCTGGCTAATTTGTCTCGTCGTTAAGCCACTTTATATTAAATCCCTCCATAAATCTCTATTCTTCCTAGCATATTTCCTTTTGGTTTATCCTTAGTGGAAACAAGGAGCAACTGTTTGACATCCTCTTGGCAACCATTTCAGAAATGCTTGTAAATGAGGTGGATAGCTATGATGTCAACTCTCATCTCTCATTTCTCTCAAAGAAATGATAGTACCCAATTACTTCTCACCTTCTTAGCAATTTACAGACCTTTGGTCTCTGATTTCTCTTGTCCCTTTCAAAATGTAAAGACTGAAAGTGGACTTTGCACTCCAGTGTTCTACCCAGTGCCAGATTTACTTCCTACTACTTGAATGATACCCTGTTAATATACCCACGCAATAGGTGATTATCCAATTTTAAAAAATTCATCTCTATCACCTTGGTGAAGGATTATGTCGTCATTACAACAACAAACACAATGACATAGCAATATAGAACATGCCTAATACTTTACATTTTAAAAAGCATGCAAAACTGCACCTCTGCTTTGATTAAAACTGTAAAACTTAGATGTTAAACAAAATCTAGGCGGCAATACGTAAAATAAAAATAATTGATTTGTTAGGTTTCTGGAATTGGTGGTGTTTACTTCTCTTTGGTTTCCATTATTGATATACGTATTAGTCAGCCAAAGGGGTGCTAATGCAAAGTACCAGAAATCTGTTGGCTTTTATAAAGGGTATTTACTTGGGAAAGCAGCTTACAGTTACAAGGCCCTAAAGAGTACAACTCAAGGTACCATAAGAGGTACTTCCTCACCCAAAGTCTGTTGCCACGTGTTGAAGCAAGATGGCAGGTGACATCTGCCTGTGTTCAGCCTTCCTCTTCCCTCTTAAGGCTCTGTGGGTCCAGCTTTTTCCAATCTCAGCTATAGGCTGGCATAGGGCTTGTCTCTCTTTCCAGGGCTTGTTTCTTTCTGGGCTGTCTCATCTGCTCTGTTCACTTCACAAGGTTTACAGCTGTAAACTCTCAAGCTAATGGTTCCTCTCTCAGGGGCTCCAGCATCAAAACTAAGTTCTCTTCTCTGCCATTTCTTTTTCTGTGTTCTCCTGTGTATCTACTTCTGTGTTCTTGATTGATTGTCCATTTATATAATCCACCAAGGGAGTTGGGACTCAACTCAGAGCCCTAATCTTAACATAATTTAATCAAAACTCTAATCTTAACATGATTTAATCAAAGACATCTCAGCTGACTCTAATACAATCAAAGGGTATCACACCCAGAGGAACAGACCAGTTTACAAACATAATCAATACCTCTTTTTGGAATTCATAAATAATATCAAACTGCCACAGTATAATTTTGAGGATTTTAAAAAAACTTTTATTCATTTGCAACTTAGGGAGCACTTGTGACATGTGAGACCCAGAGCTAGGTATTGCAAGACAGATAAAATCAGACACAGATCCCACCATTCAGATTAATAGTAGCTGATGCTTATTTAGTGCTTCCTATGTCTTAGCTACTAGTATCATCTTAATTGTATAGATTAAGAAAGTGGGAAATAGAAAGGTTAACTAGCTTACCCAAGGTCACACAGAGGAAAAGTGGAACAAGAACTGAATTCAGTCACTCCAATGCCTGAGAGCTTGGGCTTAACCATTCTACCACACTGCCTCTCATGATAGCCTCATAAGACAGAAAGGGATACATGACATTCAATCATTCAGCAAATATTTATTGATCACCTACTACCCATTTGACACCAGGCTTTGTGCTGGGAATACACTGATGAGCAAGACAATCACATCACCTGCCCTTAGGGAGTTCACAGTCTATGGATAAGGTATTATGGGAGTACCCGTATTTGAAGTTGTTAAGGGAAGAACCATCTCCTTACCCTCTCTGTTTCATTCCTAGCAGGGCATCAACTCTGCTTCTCTAGAAAGAAGGGGAGGGCACTGGGATAGATCTTGAAGGTCTCTGCCAGCCTGAGACTCTAGTAACTATTCAATTTTTACTGAAATAATACTTAAGCATTAAGTACCAAGCACTAAGCTAGACCCTGGGAATACAACTATAAATATGCTCCCTCCAGGATCTTGCAGTCTAATTAAGCCAGATAGACAATTAAACAAGGAATGCCTGTACCACGTGCTGAGGCCAGTGATAAGAAGCAGGAATGAGTTGGGATACTATGCAAACTGGGACCAGGTGACACCTGTACTGAGCATAGCACAGGACAACCTGAAGTTAGAGGGGTGGGGTGGGGCATGTGATCCAGCCTGAGGGAACAGCTTGTGCAAAGCCGTGGAAATGAGAGAGAGCCTGGAATTGCAATGACATTCTGATTTACAGAGCAGTGCCAACTGATGCCACTAAATTGTTGACTCAAGTTCCATCGTTGCTCATTCCCAAGTTCAAGAAGGGTTTCCAGCCTGGGCACCACCTCGGGTAGCCCCAGGGCCCCAGCCTGAGTAGGCCATCTTAACCCATCCTCAGCACTTCATTGTGGGTCTTTATTTGCTTCCCTTGCCATTCATTCAGTCAGCCAATTAGCAAGTCCTGTGCTAGGCTCCCAGAAGAAAAGGAAGGCTCTGCCTGGTTTCTCAGAGGAGGGCTGGGGACAGTGTTCTCCACATCTCTGAATCCCACAGGAAATCCATAATAGTGCTTTGCACACAATGCTGCCTTCAGGTCTACTAAATATGGAACTAAAAGAAAATAAATTCCTCTGACGGCATAATTACCATCTCAGCCCACGTCCTCCACATTGCCAACGCCTACTCCCAACCCTTCTGCTACTGCATTATCAGGTCTTTCCTCCCCCACCCCTAGACGGTGCCACTGGCAAATGCCACGGAGCTCAGCACAGACAGAAGCATACAAGCAGAAGCTTTTGGTGGATAAAAGAAGTTTTGGAGTCAGAATTATCTGGGTGGATCCCTCACATTAATTTCACGAATCTTCAGCAAGTCACTCGACCTGCGGCAGCCTCAGTTTTCCTTATCTGTGAAATGAAAATGATAGCTCCTTCACTGGGGTTTGTTGAATGACTGTAACTAGGCTGAGTTGAGAGTGGTAAATGAGATAGTCTACGTCAGGGGTTCTTAATCTTTTTTGTTCCACGGACCCCTTTGCCAGTCAGGTGAAAACCACGGACCCCTTCTCAGAATGTAGCAGCACCTGGTTTTATGACACTCAACTAGCGTTGGGTCTAACAACTACCATAATTTCCAAGTATGAATGAACGTAAGTGATTTCTCAAGATATGCAACAACCGTAAGGTGATCTGAAATGGATACTACTGTAATTTACTGCATACATTCATAAGGGAAAGAAATACTAGATTTCAGTTAGAGGTCAGAGAAAATAAAGATAAGTTGATTTTTTTCAATTCAAGCTCACGGATCCCCTGAAATCTTTCCGTGGACCCCTGGTTAAGAACCCCTGGTCTATGTAAGGGGTTATCTCGGTGCTTGGCATATAAAATGCACTCAACAAATGGTGGCTGCTGTGGCAGAGTGAGGTAGATGATGATGAGGGCGATGATGATGGACGGCGGGTTGTCAGGCCTGTAATTCTCTGGCTGGAGTCGCAACCGCCGCCGCCAGCCCGGGCAGCTCCTTCCAGCGGCTGGCCCGGACCAGCGTGTAAGAGATCCGCCGTCCCTGGTGACTCGGCCCCCGCCCTGACCTCGGCTGGGAGCGCCCGCCTGCGTCACCCGCCCAGCCCGCTGGCTGCTCCGGGGCGGACAGACACATGGTGGGAACGTGAGGGGGCGGGGTCGCACCCGGGCCGCTGGGCCAATCGCCTGGCGGCAGGCGCCCAGCCAATGGTAGAGGCGCCCCAGGCCCGAGGGGCCGGGCCACAAAGCCAGGAGCGGCGGCGTCATAGGTCACTGGGCGGGCTGGGGGCGGGACCCGGGGCGCCAACAGGGGCGGAGCGGCGGTGGCCGGCGCAGTCCGGGCGGTGATGGCGGCTACTGGGGTGATGGCGGGCGCGGCGGCTCCGGCGCCGGCGTCGGGCGCGGATGGAGCCTCCTCGGTGCACTGGTTCCGCAAGGGGCTGCGCCTCCACGATAACCCTGCGCTGTTGGCGGCTGTGCGCGGGGCGCGCTGCGTGCGCTGCGTTTACATCCTCGACCCTTGGTTCGCGGCCTCCTCTTCAGTCGGGATCAACCGATGGAGGTGAGGGGGGCCCGGGGCGGGGTCGCGGACCCGGGAGACACGGCCTGGCCTTCCGGGCACCGGGGGAGCAGCCCGCGGCCTTCCGAGGGGGAGGCTCTGCCCCCACCCACAGCTGACAGTCCCCGGCCTGAGGGAAGTGGGGCAGGGAGATGGAGCGGGGGCCCCAGGGGCGAGAAGCCGGGGCCAGGGAAGTCATTAGTCATCGCACTAATTACCGTCCTAGGTGGGCGAGGGCACAGCTTCTGACAGAGCGCTTTAGCATTGTGTTTTAACCCCTTTAAGCCTCACAACATCTCTGTGGGACAGATATCATGATCCCTATTGTACAGTTGACCTGCCCGAGGACAGGCAGACAGTGAGTGAATGGCTGAACAGGAACTTTTGGTCTAGGGCGCTTCGGGTGTGTCGCGGAGGGGAGGAAAGAAGATATTGTGGGGTGAGGGCAGGGACGGTTTTCTGTAGCAGAGCAAATGCTGGGATCCTGGGATCCTGAAGGTCATCCCTGAGCCCCGGTTTGTCTGAATCCTTCCTTTCCCGCATTCTGGCATC
>JAQZBX010074632.1:0-14723 GCA_029593785.1 Cabassous unicinctus
GCCCCGGGCCCAGGGCCTCCCGCATGGTAAATGGGGGCTCTATCGATTGAGCCACACCCATTTCCTGCTGTGAGGTCTTGCTGCATCAGCCCACTTTGCCGCGTGGGCCGGCCGGCCTGCCCTCACAAGGAGGCCCCGGGAAGCGAACCTGGGGCCTCCCATATGGTAAACGGGAGATTTATCCATTGAGCCACACCCGCTTCCCAAATGTCTTTTCTTAATCTATTGAGATAGTGATGTAGATTTTTACGTTGATTCTATTTATTTAGTGTATTACAGTGATTGATTTTTGTATGCTGAACAAACCCTGCACTCCTAGTTCAATACCACTTTGTCATAAATATTTTTAATATGCTATTGAATTCAGTTTCTAGTATTTTTAAAAAGATTTTTGCCACTATATTTGTAACATGAATTCATCTGTAATTTCCTTTTCTTGTGATGACTTTACCAGGCTTTGGTAACAGAATAAAGCTGGCCTAATAGAATGAAATAGGTAGTGTTCCATCCTATTGAATTTTTCAGAAGAGTTTGAAAAGTATTTGTAACCATTCTTCTTTAATGTTTGGTAGAATTCACCAATGAAGCCATGTGGTCCTACACTTTTCTCTGATGGAAGGGTTTTTTGATTGATTTAAGCTCAGTACTTGTTAATGGTTTGTTGATGTTTTCTATTTCCACTTGAGTTAATTTAGGTAATTGATGTATTTCTATTAATTTTCCCATTTATTCCTCATAATTTAGTTTGTTGGTGTTGTTCATCATATTCTCTTACTATCTTTGTGATTTTGTAAAGTCAGCAGTTATATTACCATTTTCTTTCTATTTTTGTTATTTGCATCTGTATTAGCCTGCTAAATGGATGCTGATGCAAACTACCAGAAATCTGTTGGCTTTTATAAAAAGTATTTATTTTGAGTAGAAGCTTACAGTTACAAGGCCCTAAAGAGCCAACTTATGTTTGATTTCTCACCCAAAGTCATTTGCCATGTCTTGAAACAAGATGGCAGGTGATGTCTGTGAGTGTTCAGCCTTCCCCTTTCTTCTTTAGGTTCCATGGGCCCAGCTTCTTCCAATCACAGCTGTAGGCTGCTAGGCTCATTTCCTTCTGGGCTTTCTAAGCTTCTCAGGGCTCTGGTACCTTCAGCTGCAAACTATCAGGTGAATTGCTAAGCTCTCCTCAGGGCGTCAGCATCAAAGTTAAGTTCTCATATCTGCAGTGTCCTATGTGTCTTTTTCTATATATCTTGTTAAGTGAGTGTCCACTTTTATAGCCCACCAAGTGGGAAGGGACTCAACCCTGAGTAACAGCTTACTGAAGTCATCAAATCAAAGCCCTAATTTTAACATAATTTAATCAAAGGCATCTCAGTTGGATCTAATACAAAGTGTATCACACCCAGAGGAATAGATTAGTTTACAGACAATCTCTTTTTGGAGTTCATAAATAATCTCAAATTGCCACAACATATTTTTCTCTTTGTCAGACTAGTTAAATATTTGCCAATGCAATGATCTTTTCCAAAGTATAATACTCATTTGTTTTCTCTCTCAATTGCTTTTCTATCACTTATTTCTTTTTAAAATACTTTTCTAATTAAAAAATAGTTTAGATTAACTAAATGTTACATAAAAAATATAGGTGATTCCCATATACCCCACTCTCTACCCCTCCCACACTTTCCCACATTAACAACATCCTTCATTAGTGTGGTACATTTGTTAAAATTGATGAACACATACTGGAGCATTGCTACAAAGTTTACATTATAGTTTACATTCTGTCCCACACAATTTTGTAAGTTATGACAAAATATATAATCGTCTGTATCCATCATTGCAACATTATTCAAAACAATTCCAATATCCTGAAAATGCTCCCATATTACAATTGTTTCTACCTCTCCATCCCCTCAGAATCTCTGGTGGTGGCCACTGCATCCACATCACTGATAAAAGTTCTCCCATTGCTAAAATGACAAGTCTATAGTAGAATAACCATAAGCCTACTCTAGTCCAAAGTTCATTTCCAAATCTTGGAGATCCTGGGATGGTGATTTCCACTCTGCCTCTAATTGAGAGGGGGCTTAGATTCCATGGGTCTGATGGATTGGACTAACTTGCTTGCCATTGCAAACACTCTCTGTTCCTTGGGATGAGTGTTACCCATCATCATCTCCATGTCCTGGATGAGTAAAATGAACTGGAGAATAGATGTTGAAACTCAGTTGACATCAGGGCTCAACTGGCACATGGACCACCCAAAGATTTAATTATCTTGGACATTCACTGAGGAAGTCTAGTATTAACTGTTGATTCAAATAGAAGGTGCAGAAGAGCCATGTATAGGGAAACCACAAATGAGTCCAACTTTGTCACACTGGGGAGTATAGATTCCAAAGTAGGGGCCACTGGCAGGGCACCAAACTCCTTAGATGTCTTCCCTGCCTATAGTGTCTGGATATCTAGAGCCCTCAGGAGCCCTGCTATTTGAGGCAATATTTACTATGGCAGTTAATGAGATCCTGCTGAGATGTGCATAAATGTAACCTCTGGAATGACCTCCTGAAACTTTGAAATCCCTTAACCATAAAAACACATTTGTATTTATGCTTTGCCCCTTTTGATCAAGGTCTTTTGCCAGGTGCATTGATAGCTAGTGCTTAGTAATAATCCCTCAGTGAGAGGGAGGTTCATCCCCAAGAGTAATGTCCCACACTGGGGGAAATGTAATGCATTTATATGCTGAGTTTGGCTTAGAAAGAGACCACATTTGAGCAACAAGGAGGCTTTCAGGAAGTAACTCCTAGGAAACATAGAGTACTAAGCTAAATTTCAATTTCAAAAGAAAGTTTCATAAGTACAGTCATAAATATGAAGGGCCTGTTATGATGGTCCATACTCCTTCATTAGGCACTGCCCCTGTACTCAGGGTCCTGTTGCTGTCCCAATAGATAATGTGGCAGAGCTCCCCAGGATAGGCATTTGATATTCTTTTGGTTATTCTGTGGATCTCCACCCACCATGACAATGTCACCTGAACATTTGAACACTCTCATATGCCTTAGAGGTATTCCCCAGGTGAACCTCCTCCCGTGGATGCCCCATCGTTGATGCCACACACCAATGATATTACCCTGCAACAGTTGTGACTTTCTGTGATCCAAATCATTTCTTTGAAAATGAATCCAACAAAATAACCAACTAAAATTAATAAGAAGATGAAATAATGATGATAGTTTTAAAATAAGAAAATGCAAAAAATTGAAAAAATTGAGATAATTAAAAAAATAAACAGTTTTGACATTTTGTCTCATCCCTGTAAGGTCTGTTGTCTTGTACGTACACTGACAATTTCTCCCATATATTTTATTCTCCTTCATTTTATCTTCAAAGAAGATTTAGGTTACAGAAAAGTCATGTACAGAATATAAGGTATTCCCCTACACCCAACATCCTCCACCTTTTCCCCTCTCCCCTATTAATAACCTTTTATATGTGATTGGTACATTTGTTAGAATTGATGTAGAAATATTGAAGCATTGGTATTAATCATGGTCAAAGATTTACATTATGGTTTACATTTTGGACAGTACTCTTTTATAAATTTTGACAAAATTTAAAATGACCTGTATCCGTCATTGCAAAATCATGCAGGACAATTATAATGCCCTAAAAATATCTTATGTTCCATCTATTCAATTCTTCCCTCTCCTCTCCTTGGTCCCTGTGGTGACCACTAAATTTCACTTTTTGAAAAATAAGATTCATAATTACTTACAATAATATTGAGGGCTTGACATATTTGTGTTTTCTTTTATTAGTCCCTGCCTATGTTCTCAAAAGACTCTTTCTTCTGTATTTGAATAGGTAGCAGGACTCCTCAGGATGGAAGTTTAATATTTTCTTGGTTAATATGTGGGTCTACACCCCCTGATATAACACACTATGACAAGATGAACACTTACATATTCCACAGAATCCTGCCCCAGGTGTGCCTCTTCTTTATGCCCCCTCATATGCATACCATGTGCAAGTAACCCACCCATGCCATATTGCTAAAAGAACATCCCCAAATTTGTAGATTTAACCACAGACCTGCAAATCCCCAGAGTCCACCAGCTCTTTCCCCAACCTTCCACCCAGTTTCATGGATAGTCCAACACCACCCCCTACCCTATCTTATTCACAGACCAATACTGCTGAAACCAATAGCATCACTGCACAGCTGTCATGCCCATCCACTCCACAACTACACCCTTTCACCTTATCTTAAATTTTGCCCATATGGGCATTGACTCACAATCCTCTACTCCCTTTCTTTCTTCTGGAAACCTATCTTCCAGACTCTAGCTCTTTGAGTCTCCTCAAACTGCTTAATTCATATCAGTGAAGTCATGTAATATTTCTCATTAAGTGCCCAGCTTGCTTCACTCAAAATAACGTCTTTAAGATTTATCCATATTACCCCATGTGTTGATACTGCATTCCTTCTTATAGATGAGTAATATTCCATTGTATGTATATACAACAGTTTGCTTATCATTCATCTGTTGGACATTTAGGTTGTTTCCAACTATTAACAACAGTGAATAATGCCACTATGAACATCGGTATGCACATATCTGTTCATGTCCCTGCTTTCAATTCTTCAGTGTATACACCCAGCAGTGGGATTTCTAGATCACATGGCAGTTCTATATTTAGCTTCCTGAGGAACCACCAAACTGTTCTCCACAATGGCTGCACCATTCTACACTCCCACCAGCAGTGTATAAATGTTCCCTTTCCTCCATATCCTCTCCAAAATTTGTAGTTCTCTTTTTTCTAATAGCTGCCAGTCTAATGGGTTAAGATAATATCTCATTGTAGTTTTGATTTGCATTTCCCTAATAGCTAGTGATATTGAGGACCTTTTCATGTACTTTTTTAGCCATTCGTATATCTTCTTTGGAGAAGAGTCTATTCAAATCACTTGACCATTTTTAAAATGGGTTTTTGGTCTTTTTATTTTTGAGATGTAGGATTTCATTATATATGTTGGATATTAAGCCCCTATGAGATAGATGGCTACCAAATATTTTCTTCCACTTAGTCAGCTACATTTTCATTTTCTTAACAAACCCCTTTGAGGTACAAAAGTTTTTAACTTTGAGGAAATCCCATTTAACTATTATTTTCTTTTGTTACTTGTGGTTTGGATGTAAAATTCTTGAAACAATTTCCTATGGCAAGATCTTGTAGATGCTTCCCTACATTATCTTCCAAGATCTTTATGGTCTTGGTACCTATATTTAGATCTTTGAACCATCTTGAGTTAGTTTTTGTATAACGAGTGAAATGGTGTTCCTCTCTCATTCTTTGGGATATGGATATCCAGTTCCCCAAGCTCCATTTGCTAAAGTAGTCATTCTCTCCCAGTTGAGTGGGTTTGGTGGCCTTGTCAAATATCAGTTGACCATATATGTGAGAATCTATATCAGAACTCTCTGTTCTGTTCTATCAGTCAGTGTGTCTATCCTTTTGCTAATAACATGCAATTTTTACCACTGTAGCTTTGCACTATGTTCAAAGCCAGGTAGTGTGAGTCCTCTGATTTCATTTATCTTTTTCAACATGTTTTTGGCAATTTGGAGCCCTCGCTTTGCCCTTACAAATAAATTTCATATTTAGCTTTTGCAATTCAGTAAAAAAATCTGTGATAATTTTTATTGGGATTGCGTTAAATCTGTAAATCATTTTGGGTAGGCTAGACATCTTAATGAGGTGTAGTCTTCCTATCTATGTACAGGGAATATTCTACCATTTATTTAGGTCTTCTTTGATTTCCTTTAACAGTGTTGTGTATTTCTGTGTACAAGTCCTTTACATGTTTAGTTAAATTCATTCCTAGGTATTTAATTCTTTTATTTGCTGTTGTAAATGGTATTTTGTTCTTGATTTCCTACTCAGTTTGATCATTATTGGTGTACAGAAATGCTACTGATTTTTGCACATTAATCTTGTAAGCTGTCACTTTACTGAACTCATTTAAAAGCTCTGGAAGTTTTCTTGTAGATTTCTCAGTGATTTCTATGCATAGGATCATGTCATCTGCAAATATTGAAATTTTTTATTTGGATGCCTTTTATATCTTTTTCTTGCCTAAGTGCTCAAGCAAGTACTTCTAACACAATGCTAAATAAGAGAAGTGATAGTGCACATCCTTGTCTTGTTCCAGATAATAGAGGGATAGCTTTTAGCATTTCACCTTTGAATATGATGTTATCTGTGGGTGTTTCATATATACCCTTTATCATGTTGTAGAAGTTTACTTCTATTTTTTGGAAGAGTTTAAGCAGAATTGGTGTTCATTCTTTCTGGAATGTTTGTTAGAATTCAACTGTGAAGGCATCTGATCCTGGGCTCTCTTTATTTGGGAGATTTTTGATGACTAATTCCAGCTCATTAGTTTTGATTGGTCTATTGAGTTCAATTTTTCTTTCATTAATGTAGGCTGCCTGTGTGTTTCTAGGAATTTGTCAGTTTCCTTTAAGTTAACCATCTTGTTGGCATACAATTTTTCAAATATCCTCTTATAAAACTCTGTTTCTATGAGGTCAGTGGTGATATCCCCTTCCTCATTTCTTATTTTATGTATTTGCATCTTCTCTCTTTTTCTTATTCTATCTAAGGGTTTGTCAATTTTATTAATCTTCTCAAAGAACCAGCTTTTGGTTTTACTTTTTCTAGTACTTTATTATTTTCAATTTCATTCTTCTCTGCTCTAATCTTTGTTATTTCCTTTTTTCTACGTGCTTTGGGATTAGTTTGCTGCTCTTTTTCTAATTTCTCCAAGTGTGGATTTAGGTCTTTGATTTTAGCTCTTCCTTTTTAAAGGAGGCATTTGTGGCTATGAATTTCCCTCTCAGCATTGCTTTTTCTGTATCCCATAGGTTTTTATATATTGTGTTGTAATTTTCATTCATTTCAAGGTAGTTACTGATTTCTTTTGCAATTTCCTTCTTGACTCACTGATTGCCTAAGTGTGTGTTGTATAAAAACAGAAAACTACAAGAGCTGGAATGGATATGGAGAAATAAGAACACTCCTTCACTGTTGATGGGAATTCAGAATGGTGCAGCCTTTGTTGAAGTCATTTTGGCAGTAACTGAAGAAGCTGAGTATAAAACTGCTGTGTGATCAGTAGTCCCATTATTAGGAATATATTCAGAAGAACTGTAAACAAGGACATGACCTAACTTTTGCACACTAATGTTCATAGTGGCATTATTCTCAATTGCTCAAATATGGAACCAGCCTAAGTGTCCATCAACTGATGAAAGACTTTAAAAAATGTGGTATATATATATATATATATATACACACACACACACAATGGGATCCTATTCTGCTATAAGAAGAAATGAAATCAAGATACATATTACATCATGGATGAACTTTGTGGATATTACATTGAGTGAGATAAGCCAGGCCAAAAAGTCAAATATTCTATGGTCTCACTAATATGAACTGAATAGGATGATAAGTAAACTCAAGAAGATAAACTCTAGGATATAGGTTACTAGGAAATAGAGTGTGGGTTGAGAATGGCAGCTGATGCTCAAGGTATATAGAATTTTTAATAAGGTTTAATATAAAAGTATGTAAATGAATGGAGTTGATTCTAACACATTATAGTGAGTATAACTAACAGTACTGATTTATACATGAGCTTGTAGCTGAAAAGTGTAGTCTGTTATGTAAATGTCAATTGAAAGGAAGCTAGAGAATAACCTCGGGAATGTATAACATAGTGATCTCAGGAGTGGATGAAGAGTGTGGTTAATAGTATAAATATAAGAATGCTCTTTTTTTTACAAATTGTTAAGAATTTGGTGATATATGGGAAAATTACAGCTATTTTAACTTATAGATTATAATCAACTATAACATTGTAATTTTTTTGCAGCAACAGTGAAAAAGATATATAAATTCTAAGAGACAACTATAGGAGGTATAAGAAGATATGGGATTTTTCCTTTTGGAGTAATGAAAATCTTTGAAAATTGAGGCGATAACAACACAACTCTGTGATGAAAATGACAGCCAATGATTGTAAACATTGAATGGACTGTGAAAAACTGTGGACTGTATAACTGTGGAATCCAGTGGTGGAAGATGGACTGTGGTTAACAGGAAAAATATGAGAACATCCTCTCATAAGCTATAACAAATATGTCATACTATTACAGGGTATTAATAATTGGGTGAGTTGGGGGAAAATACACCAAATATGAGATATGGGCTATAGTTAGTGGCAACATTTTGGTAATACTATTTCATAGTTCATAACAAATGTGTTACAGCAATGCAAGGTGTTGATGGGGTGATGTCTGGGAGCCCTGTATTATGATATGTAGGGTTTCTTTTGTAAATGCATGACTTTTACTATACACTTGTTGTTTATGTGTGTTCATGTATCAATAATATACTTCAATTAATTTTATTTTAAAAAGTAAATAGCCTGTGTGTAGGAAACACACTCATTTCTAAGCTTTCTGGAAGCCCATGCAAAATGGGCCAGATGGGCCCAGAAGGGTCACGTTTCTCATGGAGGGGAGATGAGCCCTGCAGACACCTGCCTGTGAGTGGCAGTCCTGTGTCTGAACCCAAATGCTCTTTTCAGGAAATAGCCCCACTTGCTCAACAAAAGGACAGTAGCCATCCAGAGCTCCACCCTGATAATGTGCACAGAGATGAACCCAAAATGCATACTGTTCCCTTGGAAATGGGTGAAGTATCACTTGTCATCTGATGGCCTTCAGATCATGAGAAAATGCTATCCTACTTCTGATCACCTTCATTACAGCTTTTCACTGCAGTTTCTTTCTTCTGTGGGAGATGAGTTGCCCTTACTTGCAAGGAGCTCCATTACCACTAGAGTCCTTCAACATGAGGGTCTTGGCACCCCTGCAGGAGACCCTGTCTGGGGATTTGGCCTTGGAGAGAATCCTGCTTCTAATCCTGATTGGGGACAGCTCCATTGTTTTCAGGTACCCTCCATGGGAGTCAGAATCCCCAGAGCTCAGGGTCAACATTGGATCCAACAAGAATCTGCAAGTACAGTTCATCCAGATAGTGTGAAGCCACCAGCAGGACCTCCTGTAGAAGATCAAAGAGGACACAGCTCCAAGCTGGGCAAGGGTTGTTGTTGGTGTCATACTGGTAAAAACATACCTGAAGCTGTTTTCCCTGGGTAGTACATGGGTAGTGTGGTTCAAGTGATGAAGGCTGGGTTAAAACAAGTCATAGGGAACACAGTCTCACTGTTGATGGCTCTGTGGAGAGGGCATTGTAATCTCCATTGATGAACACTTGGGTTTAGGCAGTTGTCATATGTGGTTGCCAATTTTCTGGAGAGGGGTTTTCACAGGTGTCTATCCACCTGGGACAAGTGAGGGCCAGAGGGTCTTGGCTAGTAATATAATCCTGGGGCACAAGGGTCAGGATTCATTTTAATCATACCTCAAGCTGCTGGATTCATGCATCTCTGTTAAAGTATTGTGAAGTTTGTCAGGTTTAGCCTTCTCTTGTAGGTACCATTTCTTTTACCACTGAGATCTTTTTTGGCTTTTCAGAATTTTTGCTCGGAATTATCTCTGACCCATGTCATTATGGGGATCCATGTAAACAAAGTAACTGGTTGTGGCACTGTAAACAAATCCATCTGTATAAGCAACCAATAATCAACCAGGAACTGAGCTTTCTAATGGAGCTTATTCTGCAGCAAACAAGGCAGACTCTTGGCCCCAAAACCCATAGGGAGCTTTTGTTTGCCATGTTTATTCCAAGGAATCCAAGATGCATATGAGGAGGTAGCCAAGGCCTCTAATCAAAAACTTGCATATGGAGTGGCAAGGGGCATGGCTTGGAAAATGTTCTGTTGTGTCAATTCTAAGATACATTGCTGGGTTTTCCCAGTGTAAAGGAGAAGATGTGTTTGGAATTTTGTACATGGGCTGTAATGAGAGTGAGTGGGTATTTTCACTGAATAAAATATGCTGGCCCAATCAACCAAGCAAAGTAATTGCCTGTAATCCTTCTATTAATTAGAATTTGGTAAAAGGAGATTTATGGGCTGGTCTTGTGCACTGAGGTTGGTACTATGAGGGTTAATTGCCCAACATTTGTGCTGGCTTTAAGATTGGATTAGGAACTGCAAATAATTGTGCACAATTGCATTACAAGATACAAGGTGAGAAGTGTAGTGGAACATAAGTTTAGAGAGTTTAGGCAGGATCCAGATCATGTAGTTATTTTATAGCTGGCCAAGGAGTCTATATTTTATGGATAATGTGGAAGCTTGAGATGCTTTTAAGTCAGGGAAGAGATTGATGTGATTTCCTTTAGGAAACTTTTCTGGCAACTATGTAGAAGAAGAATTAGAGGGGAACAAAGGCAAAGGGACCAAGATGGAGGTTGTTGCATTATTTCAAGCTAATGCAAAATACCATGGGCATCATTGATGTAGAGGAAGAGAGACCAGAGAAGGGTGTTATATTAAAAATAGATTTAGGTGGTGAAAATATTCAATGGGACAACTGGATGTGGGGATGAAGGACAAAGAAATATCTGAGGTTAATCTCATATTTGGGATTTTGGCAACTGAGTTGTATATTCCTTGAGGTCAAGAATATAACAAGAGAAACAGGTTTGCAGGAGACAAAAGTTATAAATCTAAATTAGAAACTGAGGTGGAGATATTCAATGGGCCATTAGTTATATGCCTGATAAATTTTCAAAATATTTCCAGACTGGGGCTTTCACACTTTATGTGGTAAGAAAGCCATCCTTGTGCAGTGGGTGGGTAATGGGAAAAGTGAGTAGTGAGAATAAGAGGAAAATGGACAGAACCTGATGGAACACTACCCTCTAATAGGTTGAAAGAAGAAGTCTGGAAAACAAGCTGAGAAGGAAGGGACATAGAGGTTGTAGGAGAAATTAGAAGAAAGCAGGCACAAAGGGAGGGGAGAAGGTTAAAAGAAGGGAGTGGTCAATAGTGTAAATAAATAAAAAGCAGGACAGAAAACTGTCCATTCTTTTTTTTACTCAGGTAACCCTCATGGGTGACTACAGGTGGAGTAGTTCCAGTTTTGTTTGCTTTACTGATCTTCCACTGGCTTTCTGGACACAGAAACTCTTGAGAAAATTGTATTATATATAGAGTGAGTTTATGCAGTTAAGGGAACCAAGAAGTATTTCCCCAGCAATCAGATACCTCCCTCTTTCATATAATTCTGCTCATTCATATATATAAGAATGCAATGTTCAAGGTCTTTTTATATGACAGAGGTCTCAGAAGCCATCCTCCTCAACAGAGAACTCATTTCTGACTTTTAAAAGTGGCAGGTCATTATAAAAATCTTTTAAAAAGTTATAACTAACTTGGATAATGATGGGAGAGAGGTGAGGAAGAGTGCTTGCTTTTCTTAAGGTGATGGTTTGCTTTGATTTTACAATTTCTCTCAGTGTATTGTCATCCTGTATCTTGAGGTATCATGCAGGAGGTGACTCACCACTGATCTCTGCTGTATGAGGAAACTAAAGCCACTTCACCACATTGTTGGCAAGGACCAGCAAGTCCCAAACCCAGAGGGCTATCTTCCTCATCCTTATTAGTAGATGACATTAATGTATAACACTCTTTACTTTTTTTGTGCATTCAGTTCTTGGAATTTTGTTTTTCATTTGTATTCTCCTGAAGTTTTAGAAAATGTTACCTTGGTCTGTTTTATTTTGCTTAGCCTATCCATTTCATTTATAAAGAGTGGGGAATCCTAAAATTCCCATGGACCAATCCTTGCCTATCAGGAACCTGTGACTAAGGAGTGTCTTCTGCTGTGCCTTTGCTTATGGTCTTGCCAATTGCTCTACATTAGTCAGTGGATTCTTACAAAGGAGGAGAATTCTGAGGCACCAATACTTTTCTCCTGTACAGACATTGCAAACCTGTAAATGGCTATTCATATTTTGTCATCCTGCTGTTAAGAGGCAACCTTCCCAACCTGCCTGTCACCCTTCACCCTGACAACACATACAAATGCAGAAATGACCACTAGAATTTTAGTACTGGATTTTACTTCAAGTTTTGTTCTAGATTTTAAGTTCCTTGAATACAGGACCCATGTTTCTTTGGCAGATATGTAGAAGATGAATTGGAGACAAATAAGAGTAAAGGCTGGGGGTATGGTGACCAAGAAAGAGGTTGTTGTATTATCTCAAATTAAAACAAAATCAAACAAAACAATATGGGTTTCACTAATGCAGAGGAAGAAAGATCAGAGAGGAGTGTCATATGAAATAGATTTTTAAGAGGTGAAAATACTCTGTGGGATAACTGGATGTAGGGGTGAAGGATTAATTATATGGGATAATTTTTTTTTTGCTTTTGGTTTTCCACTGCCAAGTGTGGTTTATGGCATATATAAAAAATATTTGGAACTGTAAAGTCCCACTACTCCTGAAATAGGTGCAGAATAAAGTTGTGTTTCATGACCCCAATTTTAGGAAAGTCAAATCTTCTCTCAAATTTATTTTCCAAGGGGGACCCCATTGAAAGCCTACATGTTCCTCTAACCAATCTTGGCAGTCACTTGTTACTTTGGTCAACCAACTTAGCTTTAAACCATTGCTGCCTCCAAATGCCAAATTATCATGTTATCTTATCATGCATTTCTCTAGGCTTCTGTATCCTTAGATGGGTACAGCTGCTTTCATTTGGTTTTTGAATCACAGGTAATGCCAACCTGGTTTACAGATTTCTGGTAGAATATCAAGAACAACATGCCAAGGTGAAAATGCACTGTCCCAAGCAGTGGTTACTCATGGAACACATAGGCAGGACTCTCTGAACCTAGAGAGGTTATTATTTCCTCTCCAATACAAATACCTATTTGTTCCAGGGTAATTCTCAACCACTACACTCTTGACAGGTTCAATAGTCAACAATATATTTCCCCAAGCCTGAGAAATTCTAATTTGAATTATACCATTTAAGGGGAATTCATTATTCAACTTATTATATAGAATTTATCTAAATCATTAAAGGCCCATTCTGGCTTACAATATACACTTTACCCAAGTATAAATGCCTACAAACCACATTCTACACTATCTGCATTCACATTGTAAGGAAATCAGTTTTCTCTGAGAAAAATTGTTGGCATTTGCATTATCTGTGTGTAACTGAAGGATCTCTCCTTGTGATTTTACTCAAACCAAAGAAGTTGCTTTCAAAAGATTCTAGCAATTCAGATAGCACTTTATGTATTTATGAACACATGGACCAAGAGCCCAGGAAACATGATTTCAAATTCTGAATTGTAACACCTCTCAATGATCTTGAGCAAGTCCATGTTTTGGACTGAAATGTCCTTATCTAGTCAAAGAATGAGATGACACCTGTCTCATTACAAGATAAAAAAAAAATAAGCTTATGTTGGACTCAGGGCATTACTTTATTTGTTTGTGTTCCTCTCTTGGGAATGTTGGGTGCTGCAAAACAGGAGTTTCTGTTACCATGTGGCATGTGTGTTTGTGTCTGTGGAGGGCATATGGAAATAGGAATAGGGGGCTATCTTTAGTGTCAAGTGGAAAGGGGCTGAGAGGGGAGCCCCTATAAGTATTCAAGAGGTGACTTCAAGGCCAAGGTTTTTGTAAAACAGTCTTTGAAAGAGCTGTGCTTGTCCCTATAGACTGGATGTTAAGAATTCAGCAAATAGAGTCTATGATCCTCAAAGTGTAGGCCATTCTCAACAATCCAAATTTTTATGAGAAATTTAAAAAAAATTCTGTTGTATGTCAATGGTAATCTAATAAATTATAGACTTCTTCTTGTTAATATAAAAGATCACTTATTCCAAGAAGCATCACACAATTTCCATGCCTACATTTTCACTTCCTTTTATGAATTTAATTTTCAATAAGTGAAGGTCTAATGATTTAGGAGACTGATGGACTAACAAAGGTATCTCCATTATTAGAAACAAAAATGTGATGGGCTAGTTGAGCCATTAGAGGGTGCAAGAGCATGGGTGCACATCAAACTCAAAATCTGTTCCTGGGTGGGCACTCCCAAGTTGCAGAAGGCCTCTACAGATTCTATCTTTGAACAAACCAAATTGTCATCACTCATTCACTATAAGCATGGCCAGATGCAAGAATTGAGGCCCGCTTTTAGCAATCAGGATTTATTTAGTGCAAATTTAATAATGCTGCCATAATAACCTTTTCTTCAAGTGACTAGGACAGTATTAGAGAGTTATGAAACAATACTGAATAGAGACACTTGAACATTGTTTGCTGGCAGTGTTTTGGAAAAATGTGAGTTCTACTTATTGTAAACCAGCAATCAAAGGCTTTGCTGATGTTCAGGAACTAGGTCTGTGAAAACAATGCTGCGGATGAGAAAAGATGAGAAAGAAACAAGAGATAACCAGGGTCTGGGGACCCTCCATCCAAAGGGAAGAGAGTGCCACTGCATAAAACATCCTGGCTTTTATTTAGATTTAGAACAGAGAAAATATGTGTGCTCATGTGCAAAGGCAGTAGATACATGATAGGCTACATATTGCTAACATCAGCAAGTCTTTAGGGTTAATGGTTCAGTTCTCTTTACATTCCTGTATATAACAGAACCTGGTCAATCATTATCTGACATATACTATATACACTCTTTTTTA
>JAQZBX010074633.1:0-14743 GCA_029593785.1 Cabassous unicinctus
AGGATGGCGCTTGCCTTTGGTTTGTTCCCTTTCACTCTTCCGTTTATTTCCCCTCCTGTGTCCAGCCCTGGGTGCACTGCTCTGCTTGGCCAGCCCTAAGGAGTGACCTTCACTTCTACCCTCTCTAGAAGAATGAATAGTAGGAGGATATCAGTGTTGGGAAGGAAGGTGAGGAAACCACATTAGAAGAGGAGGTGATTTCTCAGTTCCCTTTAAACTGTACAGCCATGAATTCAGGCTTAGTGAAAATCTGTGGAGAAGGGACCATCTCTATGCTTAATAAGTGTGGTGCAGCAGAAAATATGCTATGTTAGAGGGGAGGGGGCTGCTGTCTGGTGTGCTTGTGTGAACTCCCTTCTGCAATCTGCAAAACAAAGACACTGAACCTATAATCTGGAAGGTTCCTTTCTGCTCTGAAAAACCTGTAAATCAACTTGCACATGCAAGAAATAAGTATTTATTAAGCACCTCTTCTATTTTTCAACTGTGGGCCTCTGGTTGTTCTCTCCACCAGCCCTAAATCATCAGGATTGAGAGCAATCATCTCTACGGCAGCCCACATGGAGAGGGAACCACTAGCCTGAGCCACCAGAACATCAACTGGTGTCAATGTAAAGGAAACCATTAAACCAGAGGGGTATGCATCCTTATAGAGCAGCTACTCATTAGCTTACATCAGTCAAAGGCAGGCATGTCAATACAGAATGAGGCCGCAGAAGAAGGAAAGGGAAATCAGAAGAGATCCACGCAGATGCCCCCAGGACCTTGTAAAACTGTGATCGAAGAGAAATTGAATGAGAAAGACATTTCCTGCCACACTGGCACACCCATTAAGAACTTGCACACATGAAAAATCATGTTTATTAGACTCAAATCCAAGGGACCATCTCCCTGAAAGATCATCCAATATTTTCTGAAAAGAATGAAAAGCTGTTAAATGAAGTCACATGAGAATAAAAGGGTTGGCATATTAGTTGACGTAAAGTGATCCAGACACAGAAGCCATGGCTGAATGGGATGCAATAGAGAGTTTTGATCAGAAGAACTATATAAAACAGGAAAAGGATGAGAACGTTTTAAATGTCACATGGAAGGGAATGACGTTTGAGAAAAAAGTGACAATATACCAAAAAGAGCATCTAATAAGAGTGACACCAGCAAAAAATAGCGGAGTAGGGCTCTTTGGGGGTGGCCCTCCTCAGAAACACTGAAAGGCTTGGCCGAAACTGTTTCAGAATCAACCTTATTGGAACTCTGGAGGGTAGACAAAGGCCTGTAGCAACCAAGCCAGTGATTGGCCAGGAGAAAGCTCTGAAGCAGAGCAGGAGAGCGTCCTGCAGTCTCAGTCCGCCTTGCCCTGCCCTCCCTGCTGTGGCGTAGGCTTGAAGTTGGCTCCCTGTGTTCCTGTTGTGGATACTTGGTTCCAGAGGGAGCAGAGTGCAACTCGCTCCTGAGGAATTGTGCGTCATTGGTGTGTTTTGAACTGACTTGGTTTCCCTGAAGGACTGCCACAGGGGGCTTCCTTTTGTTTCAGCTCAGTAAGAGCTTTATCAGGGCAGAGCAGCTAGGAGGTCCTTGAAAATATTGAAAGACAAATTGAAAAGCTGCTGCCACCTGGGACACAAAACAGTTGGAGCCAACAAAAATATGCTAAAAGCCTGGGAGGAAAAGCAGGAGAGGGAGATATTGGGTGGGTGGGGGAGACAAATAGAGACTTTGAATAGCTAACACATACACGGGGAAATTTAGGAAGCCTTATACATGCTAAAGGCAGGACACATGCTCAAAAAAACACCTGTGAAGATTCTAAACGTTCAGCTCTGGCTAGTCTTCAGGCTCAGAACAAGCAGGAAGTGAAAGCTAAGTCAGAGTTGCAAACGGCTTGGCTAAACTTTGAGGGGCCCAAAACAGAGAAATCTGCAATACCTGGAGAGCATTTTTTCTTTTAATTTTGCACATGATAATATTCAAAAGGTACAGTTTCCACCAAAAAATTACCAAACCTCAAAAGAAGAAAGAAAGGGGAAAAAAGGAATAGTTTTCCATTCTTAAGAAGAAAAAAGAAATTAACAGAAACTATCCCTGAGGAAATACAGACATCAGAATTATTGAACAAAGACTTTAAATCAACTGTCTTAAAGACTCTCAATTTATCACAGGAATGCAAGATGGTTCAACATAAGAAAATCAATTATTATTAGACTGAAGGGAAAAACACATGACCATCTCAATTGATGCAGAAAACATTAAAACAAAATTCATCACACTTTCATAATAAAAATTCTCAGGAAAATAGGAATAGAAGGGAACTTCCTCAACACAACACAATGAAGGACATTTGTTAAAAACCCAGAGCTAACATTATCTTCAATGGTGGCAGATAGTAAGCTTTCCTTTTAAGATCAAGAACAAGTTAAAGAAGTTTGCTTTCACCACTGTTATTGAACATTGTACTGGATTATCTAGACAGTGCAATTAGGGAAGAAAACAAGTAACAGGCATCCAAATTGGAAATGAAGATGTGAAACTATCTCAATTTACAGATGACCTGATCTGCTATATAAGAAATCTGAAAGAATCCACAAGAAAACTATTAAAGCTAAAAAACAAATTCAGCAGTGTTTCAGAGTACAAAATTAACATATGCAGATCAATTTTATTTCTATACAACAGCAAGAACAATCCAAAACAGAAATTAAGAAAACAATTCCATTTACAATAGTACCAAAAAGAATAAAATATCTAGGAATAAATTTAACTAAGGAGGTGAAAGACTTGTTCACTGAAAACTACAAAATAGAGTGAAAGAAATGAAAGAAGACCTAAATAAATGGGAAAACATCACAGGCTCATGGATTGGAAGACATCATTAAGATGGCAATATTCCCCAAAGTGATCTACAGATTCAACGCAAACCCTGTTAAAATCCTAATGGCTATTTTTCATAGAAATGGAAAAGCCAATCATAAAATCCATATGGAACTGCAGACACCCCAAATCGTCAAAGTAATTACTGAAAAAGAACAAAGTGGAGGTCTAACACTTCCCAATATCAAAACTTACTACACAGCTACAATCACTAAGACAGTATGGTGCAGGCATAAGGATAAGACATATAGACCAGTGGAACAGAAATGAAAGTCTAGAAAGAAACTCATACATGATGGTTAACTGATTTTCGACAACAGGACCAAGAGCATTTCATAGGGGAAGGATACTCTCTTCACCTAGTGAGTGAAGCCCTATCTTCTAACTCCACAATGTGCCACCATGCCCTCAAAGGAAGGCGAGATTCCAAAGGTTCTCTCTGCCCTGGACCCGAAGCACAGGTGCCTCCAATCCCAGAGCCTCTCTCTCCCAGCATCCAAGGCCTGGCTCTGCCCTGTACTCTGTCCACCGAAGGTGGTCTTGTGCAACCACACACTTCTGTCTTAACTGCCTTTGAACTTCTGTTTCTAGCTTATGGGCTTTTGGCCCTGGTTATTCCCAGAGCCCTGGGGAGCTTTTGGAACCATGTGCATGCCTGGCACCCCAAGATTCAGACTGACTTGGGATGGGGCCAGGAAGGCTCCACTCTGCTCTCCTCAGAAGACATGGCTGCCCGTGACCTCCAAGGTAGTTTCCTCTTCCCCAGAGCCGTCAGGTCACTCAGGCAGTGGGTGGTGGGCCCTCTTCGCTCCTCACTGTCCCCTCCAGTCTCAACCAACTCTCCCTGCTCCTGGACCCATTTCCACTCATGGTGCCATCATTCCCAGCCGCCCATCCTCTCCATCGTCTTCCCTGAAGATGTGACTCCTGACTCCTCCACCCTCTCTCCTGTCCTCACGCTTCACATCCCCAGGCCTAGTCCTCCCTGCATCGACATCCTTTTTGTACCTGTGCCCCAGGTCCAGGACTTGGAGCTCCTCCCTCCCCACGTGTGCCTCTCCTCCCAGGTTGTCCCTCAATGCCCCCATTCCCCAGCCTGCCACTCTCAGACCACAGCTCAAGACCCTCTCGGCCAACGACCTTCAGCCTTAGTGCCCAGGAAGAGCGCCAGTCTCCGGGCCTTTGTGTCTTCATTTCCTTTCCTTCTTCCTTAACTCTCTGCCCTTGGCTGTCCTCTCCTGGCAAGATCCCACCCTGGTGAGATCAGCTGTGTCAACTACTGGCCAGAACTACACACTGTTGCCCAGGAGCAGCCCGGGCCAGCACCCCTCATGCATTCCCATGGAGCTTTATCCTCCCGGACACTTCTCACCTTCTCTTCTCTCCTCTCTGGGATCACAGCTCTGTCCCCCACCTTCTCCATTCCTGGCCTTGTTTCCTTCTGGTCCTCTGTGCAAAAACAAGAGCTGCTGGGTTCACTCAGAGTGAAGCCAGGGTTCTCCTCAGGGCTCTCAAGACCTCCAGAACAAACATAGCACCTCTGACCAGGTCCACCCTGCTTGCCTGGCTGCCCCCACCTGGCAATCTGGTCTCCGCACTGTTCTCCAACACTCGGGCAAGCTCTAGTCTCAGCAAGAGTGCCTGGGACGCTGGCTCCCCAGAGCCAAACAACGGGCCTTCAGCTAACACAGACACACCACACAGCTCCACATCCACACATACCAGACCCACCACTCACACAGTCACACACTCCACCACACACACACACACACACATTCTACCACACATACTCCACACTCCCAATCACACACCAAACTCCACACACACGCACACACATTCACACACATAGCAGGCACTCCTTATTCTCTTTCCTTGCTTTACTTTTCCTAATAGAACTTATCACCATTTGGTATATTATATGCACACACACATATTTTTAATCGACTCATCTCTATGTTAAAATATGATTTCTGTAATTTCTATATGTCCAGCACCTCCAGCAACATCTGGTGAAAGCAGGCTCTCAATAAATGTTCACTGAATAAATAACCATCATGGAACTCAGAAAAAATACAAATGCTGGACAAATTACAAAGTGCAGAGGCTGCAATTTAACTTGAGTATCTATCCACAAAGCCCCGATCTTGACCTCACTCCATGGCCCTATCTGTCATGTCAAACCAAGATTTCATGTCCAGAAATTACTTGGAAATGTTTGTTCTGCTCCATTGGATTGCAGCTTTGCTTCAGGTCAAATATAGATTTGATCAGCTCAAATTCTATCCCCAGGAAGCCTCAGGATTGGAAGGGACCTCTGGGGTCATCCAAGCCATTGCTTTGCCTCCAGTCAAAATAACCCAAGAAATATAGGAGTCAACCCCAGGGCACCATGTTTCCAGAAGAAGGGGTGATGCCTTGGGAAGCAGCATGCTCAAGGATGTATTGCAGGCAAAGACTAGGTGTTTGTTTTCCTGTGGAAACTTTCTGGGCAAGGAAGTCCTGGCTTCATAGCAGAAAGGAATGTCTCCAGTGTCTCCCCTTCTCCTGCACACCCAGAATGGACAGAAAAACTAACACACCTGTGGGGTCTACAGAGATTTGTATGGAGGCAAGAATTTAACCAAACAGAGCTCTGAGAAGGCAAAACAGGTATTTCAGAGGGCACTTCAATAATCCCAACTTTCAAGAACTCAAACATTGCTGTATGTTCATTCAGGTCACAAACTAGAGACCAGCACCAAGGCTGAATTTTAAATAGAGAAGAGATAAACAAGCAAATCCAGACAAATCTGGATATTTTTGCATGCTCTACCTAAAAACAGTTTTCAGCAGTCTTGAAAGCAACAGTTTAAATAAATTGTCCATTGCAAAAATAGTTGTCTGCCTAACCTGAACTTGCATATCATAAAGTTGTTAATTTAATAGTCTAATTTTTGTTAAATTACTTTTCAATGACATAATTTATTACAGTCTTAATACACTTCCCTTCTGTAGGAATTTATAATTTGAATAATGTTTTCATATATATGATTTCTTGGATTTTCAATAAATCCCTGCAAGTTAGACAGGGGAAAAATTACTGCTGTCATTTTACAGAGGCAGAAACTGGAGCTCAGTAAGGTTAAGTGCCTTGTCCAAGTTTACATCGACGTGGAACTGAACCTGTGATGCAGGTTTTCCAAGTCATAGCTGAGCACTCCATGTTCTATAATGTCTTATTTTTTTAAGAAGTATAGATTTGGTTTTCAGTTTTAGATTTACAGAATAATTGAGCAGATAGTATACAAAGTTCCATTTACCCACACAGCCCCATATCCCCATCCCTGAACAAAGTTTTTCTTATTTTGAATATCTTGCATTACTGTGGCACATTGGTTACCATTTATGAACCAATATGGAGGTAGTTTTTAGTTTACATTAGGGTTGAACCTTTGTGTTGAGCAGTTCTGTGGGTTTTGACAAATACATAATATCACAGTTTCATACAGAGTAGTTTCACTGCCTTAAAAAAGTCCTGTGTTCCACTTAGTCTCCCCTGGTTTCCTCCTTCAGAGCCCCTGGTAACCACGAATCTTTTTACTGTCCCTATAGATTTGCCTTTGTCAAACTGCCATACACTTGGAACCAGAAAGTTCTTAGTTTGAGTTATGACATTTATAATATACATTTGGAGTCAGTTTTCAGTTCTTCAATGAAACGTTTAAAATACCAATTACTATAAAGTAATGACTCACTATGCTCTATCTAAAATCAGGATATATTCAAATAGCATAGATGTAGATTTAGGATAGGAGAGCAAATTGTCAAGTTTACAGAGCATGAGAAGTTCTTTCAAAATATTAAAATAATTTGCCAGACATAAAAAAGAGCCAAAGAATATATATTATATTTTAAGTGAATATTTAAAAATATACCAAAGCTCCTGCCATCCCCCTCTAATGTGCACGTTACACCCCTCAACCTCTCCTATCAACAACAACAAAAAAACCTTTATCACTGAATATCAGACTAGCAATTTTTAAGATAAAATGGATATTATTTAAGTGCAACAACCTTGGAAACATATCACATTTCTAGAAATGTGAAATATCCCCACAAGTATGTCAGTGTGAATGTGTAAATATATTTACTGCCACCTGATTTATTTAGGGAAAAACTGAGGACATAACAGGGTATATCAATAGCATATTGGTTGAACAGCAGATATTATATCCATAGTGTAGAATACTTTGCATTAATTAAATAGAAGGGGGTAGATCTATTAACTGTATATAAAAGATTATCTATTGTTTTATAGCCAAATGAGACTTAAGATTCATTGCATACCAAAATTTACAGATAAATTATAGCTTAGGGATGTGACATCCCATGACCTATATTCCATCTGTAAGCCTTTCTCCAGTGTTGTCATGATAATGTAATTCAAATCAGCCTCAGAAACAGTCTTTATTTGCCCTCTTGTGCAGTACATCCTGCTTTCCTTCAAAAATGCACCTGCTGAATTTGAAATAAGCTTGAACTAGTTCTTGACAAACCCTGCCATAAATTACTTCTATTAATTGCTGAGATTAGAGACCCTTCAATTATTGTAGAAGTCCCAGAGCCTGTGAGAGAGGCTCCAAGTGTTGAGTACTTAAATAGACAATTAGAAAATACCAACACGGAAACAAGAATCGCTCTTTATGCTAACCCCTTTTTCTCTGGAGAGGGTGGCTTCTACCTGGAAGTGTACAGGGTTCGTGATTTTACAGCTGAGGGATGCCATGACTGCTCACTGATTCCGGTTAGAAGTACTTAGTCTGGCTACTTGTAAGTGAAGATTTCCTCCCCCTATGTTGTACTCATATTTGTTAACTACTTCTTTGGTTTTGCCATGGTCTAAAACATACATAATTAATTGACGGAGGGGTGAGTAGTTACTGGGTGCATGGAAAGCTTCTGGGAAGCCTGTGTGCCTCTCGCCACCCAGCCCAGGCTGACCCCGCGCTCCTTGCTGAAGCACTGATGGCCCTTTCTCCTGAGAGTTTGCTTACAGTCTTGCTACAAAAGCTTCTGGGGGTGAAGGCTGGGAAGACTTCTGTTCTATCCCAATGTCTTAGCCCAGAGCCATGGCAGAACAAGGACTGAAAAAAAGATGGGACACAGATAAGCAAGACGATTCCCTTCCTTAGTTATTTCCCATCCAGGGAAGGAGGAACGGGTGCCTGGGTATGAAGGAAACAAGGGTGGTAACAAAAGGTCTCAGAATGACACATAAGGTCTCAGAAGTATCAGAGATGAGCAAGCATTCGAATTTGGACTGAAAGAGAATTTTGAGTTGGAGTCGTGTATGTTGACAGTTTTTCAGTTGAGAAGCACTCATGAGCTAAGCGGTTGAGACAACCCAGGTTTAGCTAGATTTAAAAAGTGGTGGGGTTTAGCATCCTCGGGGTGGGAAGGGCAGGAGCTGAGAGGAAGGATGGGCTTCTGAAGGGCAAACCTCCAACCCAGAAACCACATCAGCCCCCTCCTCCACAAGCCCTTTGCTGTGGGTAGTGCACAGATGACCCTGTGGACAGGGAAAGGCTAAAAAATGAAAAAGGAGGCTTGCCCAAACGCCTGTGCTGGGCACGCTGAAGCCTTGCTTTGCAATATGCCTGGTGGCTCACGCAGCTCTGTGCCGCCCAGCGTGCAGAGGAGGGGTGAGTGGCCGAGAAAGGTTTGCTCTGTGTCACACCCAGTGCAGGTCAGCAGGTCACACAGCAGAATCACAGCCCCCTAACAATGTCCGCGTCCGAATCCCTGAAGCCCACGAATATGGTACCTTATATGGCAAAAGGGACTTTGCAGATGTGATGAAAGCTAAGGCCCTTGAAATGGGGAGGTTATCCTAGCTATACAGGAGGGCCCAATCCATTCCCAGTGGAGAACCTTTCCCGGCTGTGGTCCATGAGAAAGATGTGACTGTGGAAGAAAGGTGAGGGGACCACAGCGTGAGAAGGATGTGGTTCTGGTCCTGAGATGTGGGGGGTCTATGCTGCAGGCCCAGGGAGGGGTCTCTAGGCTCAAAGGGCAGTGCCCGGCTGGCAGCCAGCAAGGAGTCCTACAACATCATAGGACTGAATTCTGCCCCAAATCAGGGAAGTGGGTCCTCCTCGAGGGCTCCAGAAAGAACATGACTCTGACAACACTGTGTGACACATTTCAGACTTCTCTAGGCAGTGGCACCTTTTGGAAAAAATGGAAATAATCTGCATCTAGACTTCAAAATGTCTGGGGGATGGAGACTCACCCTCTGTGAAGGCCCCTTTTCTTTGACCTTTGCATTGAACGATATTCAATTGAAAGAAATGACATTTTCTTGAAAAATATTCAGTGGCTTTTATTTCCCAGTAACCCAAAACTCTCCTTCAGGCAGTTCAGATGACTGAAAGTTTGTTGCAGTTATGTAACTTCCTTTGTGAATAGAGGAGAATGGGTATTAACCTCTGCTAATGGAGGTGAGCCTGCCTGTCTGCACAGGCTATTTAGTATGGAAAACTTTTTCATAGTCTCCTGCTTCATTTATTTTATGCTAAAAGAGCTCACCTCGTAAGTTATCATTAAAAACATGAAAAAATATTTTACATTGTTTAAACTGGTTTGATCTTATCCTTATATTTTAAATTACAATGATGGAACCTGAATTACACTACACACACAAAATGACTTTTTCAAGCATAAAAATCTTGGTTAATGTAAAACACCTGTAGTCCCCGAGAATCTCTGTAGGAGAGGAGATACCCGGAGCTCAGGGGTGTCAACTCCCACGGCAGGGGAGCTGAAGACACTGGTAGGAAACACAGTGATGGGGGCAGAGGTGGAGGGGATAGAGCTCCAGTAGCTCATCCCACTTCTTCCTGCTCCCATAGCTAGTTTTTATTTACCTACCCAGGGACCTACTGTGATATTTAATGCCAGGGTTTTCAAAGACATCTCATGACCTATGAAGTCACTTCTCATCCCTCTGATGCTGTATTAGTAATCCAAAAGGGGTGCTGATGCAAAGTACCAGAACTCTGTTGGCTTCTATAAAGGGTATTTATTTGGGGTAGAAGCTTACAGTCAGAAGGCCCTAAAGAGTCCAACTCAAGGCACCATAAGAGGTACTTTCTCACCCAAAGTCATTGGCCACATGTTGAAGCAAGATGGCAGGCAATGTTTGCAAGGGTTCAGCCTTCCTTCTTCCTCTTAAGGCTCCATTGTCCCAGCTTCTTCCAAGCTAGCTATAGACTGGCATAGGGCTTGTCTCTCTTCCTAGGGCTCGTTTCTTTCCAGGCTCAGCCGCTCTGTTCTCTTCACAAGTTCAGCTATTGACTATCAGGCTCATCTCTCTTCCTGGGGCCTCTGCCATGTCTAATGAGCTGTCTCTCTTCCTCTATGTTCTTCTTCTCTGTGTATCTACTTCTGTGAGTGAGTCTGTTTTATCAGCCCACCAAGGGGGCTAGGACTCAATCCTGAGTCACACTCTAATGATGTGGTTGTGTCAAAGCCCTAATCTTAACATAATTTAATCAGGCTTCTCAGCTGAAGCTAATACAATCAAAGGGTTATCATGCCAGAAGAACAGACCAGCTTACAAACAGAATCAATATCTTTTTTGGGGGAATTCATAAATAATATCAAACTGCCACAGATACTAAACTGAGTAAGCCCTCTTTTTTTATCCTTTACACATACATCTCATTTTCTACCAAATAATGAATGACTTCGTGGCTTCCACTTTTTGGGGGACTGGATGATGTCCCCCATCTTAATCACATTCCTGTGGGTGTGAACCCATTTTTCAATAGAAAATGTCAAGTTGTTAGTAGTTAAAGCATAGACTCACTTACAAATAGGTCTTTGAAGATTCTGTTTAGATGAAGCCAAATTGAATTAATCCGTATGACCGGAGTCCTTATAAGCAAAGGAAATTTGGACACAGTCAGTCAGTAGAAGACGTAAGTCAGTGGAAAGCAGAAGAGCAGACATGAAGAGAGAGAGGTTTGCAGTCCTTTCTGGAGACAGAGGATTGCTGAGATGCTACAGACTCTGGGAGAAAGCGCAGTCTGTTGTAACCTTGACTTTCAACTTCTAGCCTCCAAAACCATGAGAAAATAAATTCCCATTGTGTCAGCCAACCAGCTTATTATTTGTCATAGTAGCCCTGGGAGACTAAGACACCCTTATTCTTAAATTCTCTATGACATCCTTCTTAAGTTGTAAGGATCAGAAGCCGACACAACACTTGCCTTAATGATTCTGAATCAGGTTCCATTTAATGTTGTGCACCCATTGATCATGTTTTCTTTCAAAACATTTCTGAGCTGAAATCTTACCTCTAGAATATTTTTGCTATATTATTTTTAAATTCAGTTAAAGAATCCTAGTGAACGTCAAACAAATTCATTTGTTCTTGTAAAAAATTAAAGGTTATGCACCTAAAGTCTCTGGCTTCTTTCTTCTCTGGCTGATACATTGGCAATCTCTGTTTCATCCACTAAAAGAAGTACAGGTACTTCAACTTCATTTGGGAATTGTGTGGATTTGTGAGTTAGAGATGAAATGCCCTATGACTTATTTTTCATAAATATTTTAGTTCACTAAAAGAAACTCCACCTTGAGACTACAATATCACCATTTTGAAGGAGCTAACAAGACTGTTTCTGTCATTCCAGGGAAAATAGATTCTAGGATCCTGTCTGGGCATTCCTCAGCCAGAATTGCACACAGGACATCTTCATGAGCAGAAAGAATGACAGAGCTTACCTGAAGGACTGCTAATATTTTATTTGAAATGCAGTGTGACTGTTTGCCTTGCCTCACAACCAAAAACTCTCCAACACTCCTTCAGAAAAAGGCTATAACTTAAACTCTCTCTGAGTTCCCAAGAGAACTATCTCTGAGAATTAAAAATCAATTCAATGTACCCAATTAATGGCCATTGGAGGATCTGCCAGAGCAGCAAAATATAGCCCTAAGGGCCTTCTTTTATATTGAAAGTCTTTTTAAAGCCCATATGATAAACAAGGACATGCGAAATGATCTTCCCCAGTGATCAGAGTCTGCCATTATCAGGTAGGTTCAGTTGATGGCTTCTAGATACCAGGTCTGGGAAGCATATGCCATTGTTACTATAACAGGATGGCCAGGACCTCAGTCCTGCATGGTCAGTCAGCATTTAATACTCTTTATTTCCCTTGGCCCTTGGATCCAGGAAGCAGTTGATATGATGTGCTCCTATATCCACTGGGAACCCAGTCTCCTCTGCTCCTGTGTGCTTTGGGGTCAGTAAATAGCACAGTGGTGGAGACAAAGAATGCTAGCCAATTTGTTTCTTGATTGATAAGAATACTTTTAGTTTTGTTTTAGTATCAATAAATGAATGGATAAACAAATGAATGAAAAGAAGTGCAATAATTAAGGAAACCACCTACTCTACCAGAATGCATTTGTTATAATTTATTAGTTTCCTGATCCAAATTAGTTTGATCACGTAGGAAAAGCCTCAATGAAACATCAGAATAAGGAGACCTTGGTTCTGTCAAAAGGTATTTAACATCATTTTAGACTTCTGGGCCTTAATTTTTGTGACAGAGTGAGTTATGTACCCCACTGAAAGCATGTTCCTCATCTTCTCCTGTGGCTGTGAACCCACTGTAAAATGGGACCTCCTGAAGAGGGTGTATTTAGTTAAGGCATGGCCAATAACCCCATTACTGCAGACCTTATGCAGAGAAAGCCATGGGGAGGAGCCGAAAGTTGGAAGTCACAGAACCCAGAAGGGAAAGGAGACAACAGCATCATGTGATGGAAAACCCAAGGAACCCGAGGACTGACAGAAAGACAGAATGCTACCAACCTCGGGAGGAAGCCAGTCTTCGGGCCTCAGAAACCATGAGCCAATAAAATCCCAACCCATTTTGTGTCGTAGTAGCTGGGAAACTAAGATAGTTTTCTATTTGCCAACTAACTATTTGTCTTGGATAGCACTATACCAGTGTTGTAACTAACTTAGTAGCATAAAACAACCACCATTTATAAAACAACCATACATCACCATTTATGTAGAGTCATTCATGACTCTACAGATGAGTTGGGTGCTTCTGCGGATGGGGCCAGGCTTAGCTGATCTGGCCTGAGCTCACTCGTGTGTGTGGTCGGCTTCCCTCTAGAAGCCGTCTCACCTAGGATGGCCCCTCTCTGCCCTGCATAGTCTCTCATCCTTCAGCAGTAACCATTGCTTGCAAATAATCATTTAAGGTATCTTGAATTTTAGAATGCTGTCATTTGTCACTGGTTGGTCAGTGGGCTTTCTTGGATTGTTTCTGTAGCAAGAAGTTCCTCGAAGGCTTGGGAGCATTGGGATATCTCCAAATAAGATGCATCTATTAGAGAGAGGACTTTCTACCAAATGGGCTTAATTCTCTTTGAAATATTGACATATCACATCTCACTTCACCTAATCCCTTGAGATTGTCTTTAGCTAAAAGCTAGTCCCTCAAAACATGGATCTCTGAGTCCTAAGAGGAAGCAGGAATTATTTGGGGAGAATACCTTTCTTCCAGGAATATGGTCAAGGGGCAAGTTAGACCTGAAAGGGGAGAGTTCATGTTTATTTAATTCTTCACCAGGCCTTCCTTCGCCATGAAGGTTGATGAAACAGCTCTCAGAGATTATTCTGGGACAACGTCGAAGGCCGAATGCTCAATTTGCCTCGTTTCAAGTGAGGTAATGGCAGTTGCACAACGCCTATTATTAGCAGGCCGTGGACCTGGGCCCCACGGGCTAAGAAAGCTGAGCTCCTTCCAGACCTCTTCACGAAACTGCTGCACTCCTGTTGTGTCCCCCTTTTGATCCCTTCCTCTTGATCAATTTCTCACCCTTCCCTAAGGTTTAAAGCAATCTTCCAGCTAAATCTCCCCCACTCACAGCATACACACAACAAGCATCTTCTGGCGTTACTCTATTTTCAGCTTGTGTCCTAAAATCACGACCATCTGTTTATCCAAACACCTGTGCTTCCCTGCTCCCATTTTATTTTAAATTCCAATCATTTTTTTTAAGGTATGGTTATGACTTCTAAAAGTTCTTCAGTTTTGTAGAAGATCATTGGTTTTCTTTCCCTTTCCTTGGTAATTTCTCACTGATTCTTATTCTTTATCTTTATATTGTCTTCAAGCAACTATCTGCTATTTGGGGATATTTAATGAACTTCTTCCCCATTTATCATGCACACCTCCCAAAATACCTGTCTAAGCTCACATCTGTGTTTGCCCACAGTCTCAAACCTAATCATGATTAGTACCAGTTAGGCCCCTTTATTTGCCCATCTAATGTTTATGGAGACTTAATATTGTCCTCATGCAAAAGACCTTTCAAGCACGGCCTCTTTTCATCCTGACAGTGGTTTCAGGGAGGCTGTTGTTATCCCAGATTCACAGAGGAGGAGACAATGAGTGGTGGCCCAGTGCTGTCAGGTGTTCAATCCTCCAGAAGAGGTATTCTTCCTTTAGTAACTTGAGTTTTCTATGCATGTCATATTTTCTAGTTTCTTTATTTTTTAATTGTAGAGATTTCTTAAGTGTTAAAAGCACATTTTCCTTTCTTACAAAATGTGTTTTACCATAGTAGAGAGAAGAACTTGGTTTTCAAAAGTTAGAAAATTATTGATAAGAACTGAGTAAATGAAAGAAAGTCAAAATGAAAAGATGAAACAAGGAGAAACCAAAATCTGTGTGTTCAGCATCCCTGGAAGCCTAAGGGAGATGTAAACCCAGAACACTAACCCATCTGACAGGGCCCGTCTGGAACTCCCAGGAGAGGAGGGTCCCTGCCAGCCCGTGAGGCTCGAGGCTCAGCCGCTGTGGCTGCA
>JAQZBX010074634.1:0-14729 GCA_029593785.1 Cabassous unicinctus
GGGGGGGGGGGAGGCAAGGGTGCAGGGGGGCAACCCTGCCCTTTATTGAGAATTCTGCAGGGGAAATCCTGCTCTGTATTGGGAATTCTGCAGGGGGAATCTCGGGGTGGCCCCGTTCCTCTATGTGGTTGTGTTTAACCCTTGTTAGTCTGCTTGTGCCTAGGAAACAGGATTTGGGGTCCTGTACATGACTTGCAGGATGCCCCGTATACACCTGAAAGGTTAGTACAGTTAGAGAAGAATTTAGAGTAGAATTTAGTACAGTTAGAGAAGAATATAGAAGATGTCTTCATAAAAAAGAAAGAGCATCAGGCTGTGGCTGCAGCCGCTCCTTGGCCCTTGTTAGCAGCCTTGGGAGATTGCTCCAATAAACAACATGCTGCTGAATTTCATGAGTGCCAGGTAAAGGAGGAGCTTGAAAGAGAGCTTAGGCTAGTCTGTGCCAATTGGAGAGAAAATTCTAACTGGTTGCTGATTACTAATAAAAGTGTTTCCAAAAACAAGCTTGCATATTATAGGCAACACTGATTCCAGAGGAGATCTTGAAAGCAGTGAAAATCAGCAACATGAAATAATGGAGAGCTTGGAAACAGCCATATCAAAGGAAACAGAATAAGGAATATGAGACTTAATGGATATAGAAAGAAGTAAAAGGTTTGTGGAAGTGAATTCATAGTCAATGCTGACTACAATTTGATAAGTTTGTTTAAGGGAATGTGTTATTAAGTAACTATAGTCTACAGTGGCTGCAGAGAGTTATAAAAGGTATGTAAAAGCATTGTTTAACCTGTACTGTTAAAATAAAATGTTATTTAATGTAATCATGGTAAAGGTGCAGAAGTAAAAAGCAATATAAGTTCATGTGATATGTTTTAGAAAGTGTATGAAAACTGAGAGAGAAATTTCTAGGTCAGACATTGATCCCCCAAAACAATAAAGGTATCCACTACATCTCTGGTTATGCTCCTGAAGTGGATGGAGAATACACTGCAGTTTTGGACTCCTGCAGCAGCAGGCAATGGCTGGATATGGCCAGATGTACAATGGACCTTTCAAGTGTTGTCACAGGGTTATTTACATAGACCCACGTTGTATCATGGGCTGGTAGCCAAAGATATAGAGAAATGGGAAAAAACATTGTATGTGTTAATCGGGGAAAATTGGGCATGGGAATAGGAGGACCCCCGGCCCCCAGCAAACTGCTTTTAAGAAATAAAAAGGGCATCCTGCCTTCATGTGAGTATTGAGAAAATGGATTGACAGATAGATGGGGAGTTAATGCAAAATGGATGATAGAAAAGTTGTATTAATGGCCGGTGGTGTGGGTACTGCAACCTCGTAGATGTGATTAATCCCACCGAATGGTAGGTTTGCGAGTGGTTGAGATGAGAAAGTTTGTTGTATGTATGTTTCCACAATAAGAAGGAGAAAAGAGAAAGAGAGAGAGAGAATGAAAGAGGGAGGGAGGGAGGGAGGAAGGAAGGGCAACTAGAGACAATGATATCAAAGGCAATGCATGACCCTAGATGAGATCTAACAAGGGAGCAAAGAGGACATTTTTGGGACATATAAAGAAATTGGAATATAGACTGTAAGGTATATCAAGGTTGAATTTCTTAAGCTCGGTAACCACACTTGGGGGTGATAAATGTACATGATATTGTTGTTGTAGAATCTGGATACAATGTTCCAATGTCTTAACTGCTCAGATATTGCAGAAGATTTAACAGGCAGATTGTAAGGCAGAAAGAGCATTGGGGTAGAGTATAGGGTAAATGAAGGCAGAATGTCCTTTCTGTGAACCCGAGGCCCTGAAAGGAGGATGATGGGTTGGTCTAGCCAACCACGTGACCCTCATAAACAGGGAATTGGATCTAAGCATCTAGGAACACCTGCGATAATAATCCCGGGGTTGGTAATTGTTAACTAGTAAACCTCGCATGCCACTTCTTTGTAACCTTATAAAAGCCAACTGTGTCTGTTTGAGGAGGCGAAAACACGGCACACAGCACAGTGCAGAGCCTCCGGGCAGGATGCCACCAGGTCCTGTAAGAGGGCTGAGCTTCTCCCAGCCTGCCACCACCACGTAATGTTTATAAGTAACAAAGGCATGATGCTGGGCTCCCATGTGGTTTCTCTGGAATATCAAAGAATTTGGTCAACCTTCCTGGGCTTGACCCCCTGCATTACACTAAGAAAGATATGGCTCAGTCAAGTGAACAAACTAAAACTTCAGAGGAGACACAGAAGTTGCAACAACTAATCAAAGAAGTTCAAACAAATCTCATAAATCAATTCATAGAGATGAAGGAAAATATGAACACAGAGATAAAGGATATTAAGAAGACAATGTGTGAGCATAAAGCAGAATGTGAAAGTTAGAAGCATAACAAATTATGAGAATGAAAGGCACAGAAATGGAGATTAAAAATACATGAGAGGCATACAACAGCAGATTTGAACAGGCAGAAGAAAGAATCAGCAAACTAAAGGACAGGACAATCAAAATCTAAGAGTCAAGAACAGATAAAGAATAGAAAAAAATTTGAGCAATGTCTCTAGGGATTTGAATGACAGCACGAAGCATGCAAAAATATGCATCATGGGTGTCCCAGGAAGAGAAGAAAATGGAAAAGGGGCAGAAAGAATATTTGAGGAAATAATAGCCAAAACTTTCTCAACTCTTAGGAAAAGACATAAATATACATGTCCAAGAAGCACAATATACTCCAAATCCTAACAGACTTACTCCAAGACATATACTAATCACAATGTCAAATGTCAAAGATAAAGAGAATTCTGAAAGCAGCAAGAGAAAGGTGATTCGACACATACAAGAGATCCTCAATAAGACTAAGTGACAATTTCTCATCAAAAACCATGGTGGCAAGAAGGCAGAGTATAAGATATATTTAAGGTACTGAAAGAGAAAAATGGCCAGCCAAAATTCTTAGCCAAGAAAACTGTCCTTCAAATATGAGGGAGTGTTTAAAATATTCACAGATAAACAGAAACAGTTTGTCAGCAAATGACCTGCCCTACAAGAATTACTAAAGGGACTTCTGCAGGATGAAAGGAAAAGACGGGAGAGCACGGCTTGGAGTTGTGTGAAGACATGAAGATCTTCATTAAAGAAAACAAAGAGGGTATATGCAAAACTCAATAGTACTGTATCCTCAATATACAACGCTGCTCTTTAATTCCTGTAAGAGTCAGAATACAATTGAACAAGAAAAAGGCACATTTCCTGGTAACAGACTTGCAAGATATAAAAATGTAATGTGCAACAAAAACAACATAGAGGGAAACAGAGCAGAGCCAAAAGAGAGAAGCAACCCAAGTGTCCATCAATTGAAGAATGGATAAACAAAATGTGGCTTGTACATAAAACGGACTATTATTCAGCTGTAAAAAGGAAAAAGTCCTGATATATATGACAACATGGATGAACCTGGAAGACATCATGTTGAGTGAAATAACCCAGATACAGAGGACAATTATTCTAATTGTTTCAATTTGCTCTTAATTCAAACAATTAGAATAAGCAAACTCATAGTCAGAATCTAGAATACAGTTTACTAGAGGGACAGAATGGGGATAGGAAATGGGAAGTTAAGGCTTAAAATGTACAAGTTTCCTATTTGGAAAAAAGGAAACTTTTTGTAAATGGACAGTGGTGACAGTAGCACAACATTGTGAATGCAATTAACAGCATTGAAATATATATCTGAATATAATTAAAAGGGAAAATGTTAGATTGTATACACAACAGAAGAAAAACAAAACAAAAAAATCTATGGAACTACACTACATAAACAATGAGCCCTAAATCAAACTAGGGACTTTAATTAATAGTACAATTATAAAAATGTGCTATCACCAATTGTAACAAAATGTTCCACACACCAATGCAAGTTGGTGGAGCAGTGGAGTATGGGAAGCCTGAATTTTATGCATGATTATTCTGTAAACCCACAATTTCTCTAATAAAAAAAACAAAAGTGTCTTCACAGGCCAGACAACAATGCAGAGAGTCACACAGTTTCCTGCTCTGACAGTGTTTGAACAGAACTGGCACTAGCCCCCTTGCCTGGCTACTCCCAAACAGCCCTTACCCACCTCCTCACAACGTCTTCAGACTGCCCCCAGCCAACTGCTGCTGCTCCTCAGTCACCCGTCAGGATAACCACATCCCTGTCACAGGAGTGCCAGAACTACAACCAGAGGCCGCCATCAACTGCTAGATCAACCGAGAGCGCTACACCTCTTACTGCTTTGACTGTGATGATATGGCTTTGAAGAACTGTCTGATATTTTCTTCACCAATCTCAGGAGGAGAGGGAACATGCTGAGAAACTTATGAAGCTGAAGAACTAATGAGGTGGCCAAATCTTCCTTCAGGAAATAAAGAATCCAGGATGTAATGACCGGGAGAGCAGACTGAATGCAATGGAGTGTGCATTACACTTGGAAAAAAGGATGAATCAGTCACTACTGAAACTGCACAAACTGGCCACTGGAAAAAAAAACGATCACCACTTGATGATTCACTGAGACTCATTACCTGAACGAGCAGGTGAAAGTAACCAACTTGCACAAGATCCAGAATCTGGCTTGGCAGAGTATTTGCTTGATACAATAACTTCAAGATATGTTGCCATCTAAATAAAGTTGAGGATCAGTCCAAGACCATGCCACTAAGAGACTTACAATAGGATTCTCAGACTTCATTGTTTTTCATTCCCAGACCTAACCAGCAGTCAGAAACAGCCTGCACTGCACTTCAACACCTTGGTTTCAAGTTAGAATCTTAGAGGTCAAGTAGTTCTAAACTCGCTTTACCCTCAGCAATTTCCCTCTCCCAATTCAGTATCTGTCAGCCTATTTGTATCATCTGGGAAAATCTGTCAATTCCATTGGGTTATAAACAAAACCAAGGGGAAAGATTATGTTTTATTCATCTTTATACCTCTTCTGTATTACAGTGCTCTATACATTGTCTTTGATAAATGTTTAAATGTTTATAAATTTTCAGTGATCCTTTGTATCATTTCTTCTAGCAAGATCTTTAAACATTTGCTCTTAACAGTTTACCTGTTGCTTTAACAAAATTTCCTTGTTAACATCTACTGCTTATCTTAATTTTTTATTTATGTGAGATATCTTCTCCAGAAGAACATTATGAGAAAGTTAAAATAGAATGATACTTACACTTCAGCTTAGAAAATACTTAATCCATTTTATTCCTCAGATACCAAAGGCAGTTGTGGAATACAAATAGAGTACTGGATTTTAAGTCAAGCAATCTGGGTTTGACATCAGGTTTACTGTTTACTAGCTGGAAGGCTCAGCACAAATTACTTAACTTCTCTGAGCTTCAATTTCCTTATTAGTGATACTGGAATAAAATCTGTTCTCAGGGTTTTGTGAAGGTTATAGGCAATAACCTGGCAATAAGCTCTCCTAACCAGCCTCCGTTGAATCTGAGCACCACAGAGTTAAAGTGACTTCACCAAGAACTCAAATCTCCAGTTATGTTAAATCCACTTTATCTAATGGAGAGTGCTACAGAGCAAATAATTGCCAGTCCATTCAGAGACATCTCCTACCCAAGAACAAACATATTTCACCAAGTGTACAGTGTATCTTTGGGATAATAAGAATATATACTACTCATGACATTAAGGAAAAAATCCAATTAATCAAATATCTTTAAGATGCAGCTTTTACATGTTCCTCTTTAGGGATTCAATGACATTTGCACCCAGGATCAATTCTCTCTCCAACTGGATCAAATAAGTTTTATGGTACTAGTACTTTATTAATATACCACAATGTGTTTGGGGTATTTCTTTCATGTTTTCACATCAGATACATTTATATATCAATAACACTAAGGCATAATAAGCATGAAAACCAGACTAGAATCTATAGGATTATTTGTAACTGAAAATCTGGAAATAATCAAAACATCCAACAAAAAAGAAATAAGCAGATTCAACTGGATATAATGTGAGACAATCATTAAAGATAATGTGAATACTGAGGTAATATTGAAAATGTATACATTTAGCCTAAATGAAAAGTAGAATACAACTGCACATATACTATGATCACACCTACATAATATATATAAATATGAATAAAAAGAAAAAATATTGGAAGGCTGCCCCCAAATATATATAGATTATATTATCATGATGGGATTATGGGTGAAATTTATTTTCTTTTTAGTACAGATATGATAATTAATTAGTTTTGACCTGTTAAAGCTGACTTTTTTTTTTTTTTAAGGTATTCTGACCCCTAATAAATAAGAACCCATTAGGAAAGAGACAACCTACATTACACCATAACTTATATTTGGTGATATATAAGTCATCATATAACTTATGTATGTTCTTATTTCTACAAAATTCAGTGTTATTACTATAAAGTGATTTTAAAGAACTTAAGTGTTACTAATAGGCACTTTAAAAGTACAGACAGGAGGCCAAATGAGTTTCAACAATGAGAAACAATTTCCCCAACTCTGAAAGATAAGCCACAGCCTTGAACTTCTGAGCTGTAGAATCACTAAAGATATGAAGTAAAGAAGCAAGAAAGATCTTTGAGGACATCTCACATCCTACATGTACAGTTAGTTTTGGACCATGCTCAAGAGTTTTGGCGGGCTTGCTAAAACTTCACAGAATCATTATTCTGAGGACAAGTATTTTTTAGCAAGGTCTTGAGAAATTCAAAGAATATTCACCAGTGATCACTGGCATGTGTTTCAGGAGCCAGTGAAAGCATCAGCAACTCTTCATTGCATCATTTACTAAAGATCACTTTCAAAATCAATCCCAATTTGAAGAAAACAAAGAGACCAGCAAAAATCTGAATAGATTACCAGACTTTTATTCCCACAAAAAACCTCACCAGTCAAACAAATCTTCTTGACCTGTTGTTTCCATTGGGGACTTTGCATTTAATAATTCCAAATTAAAGGATCTTCAAAGATAGCATGGTGTGGTTTACAATGTTGAATTTTAAGTCTGCTATCTAAGCATAGCTGGAGTATATTTCACAGATAAGGAAGTACATATTAAATAATAATGAATTTTTAATTTCTTCCTCTCTGGCTACCAGGCAAGGTATTCAAGTATCAATTTTATTCCTTCTCCACTTAGCAAACATCAGTTTGGGACCTACAGATAACTCTAGAACAGGGGTTCTTAACAAAGGGTCCATGAGCTTGAACTGAAATTCAAATAAACATTCTAGTGAGGACATGTTGGTGCAGGTGTGATATATTTATTAAATAATACACAGTATAGTGTGGACTTAGTAATGGGTCCATGGTTTTCACCTGACTGGCAAAGGGGTCCATGGACAAAAAAGGTTAAGAACCCTTGCTCCTCTCAAGTGGCAGATAGCAAGTTAGTTCTTTATGATGCTAAGAAAATCTGGATATCACTGAACCTCCAATTTTCAGTTCACAATCGGAGCAATCCTCCCTTCTACCTCTTTAAACATAGATGTAATGAGTGCATTAAGAAAATGTCAACCACCAGAAGCCAACAAAAAGCATACCGAATATGAGATTTTCCTATAAAACATTAAAAAAATGACTGTTTTATAAGTTACCATAGTTATTCAACACAGAAAGAAATGAGTCCATTCTACCCCCCCACCCCAGATGACTCTCGTCTGTCTGCTCATTGTCACTGCTCATTGTGTCTGCTCATCTTCTTTAGGAGGCACTGGGAACGAAACCTGGGGCCTCTCATGTGGGAGGCGGGCGCCCAGCTGCATGAGCCACATCCACTCCCTGAACCCATTTCTTTTTACCAAAGGGTTGAAGCACCCAAAATATGATATATGGGAAAAGGAAACAGAACATTTTAGACTTTCTAACTCCCATATTAAGGGAAAGAAAAAGGCTAAGATTAAACTGAACATACTAAGATTCAAGGACAGTCTGAAGTAGCAAAGAAACTATCTGCAGTATTCACGTTCCCAAGTTTTTATTTACTCCAATTGACAGTTTCTCTTGTAATCTACTAAACAATAATTCTAGCTCTTTTCTCAATAAATGTTAATGCTCCTGGCCTGTTGAATAAGGTCATTTTAGAGTGAAAATACTCCCATGGAATGTAAAATTGGCAACTGTACATTAGTAAATATTAGTAAGATTGAAGGAAGACAGATAACTCCTGGAACAAGAAAACCTCAGCTGAGTCTTAAAGCATCTGAGGGTTTAAAATACTTGAGGGGAAATGGATGTGGATCAAGCGACTGGGCTCCTGTCTACCACATGGGAGGCCCACGCAGCGAGCTGGCCTCAGCGGAGACCTGGCCCACGCGAAGTGTTGGCCCATGTGGCGTGCTGACCCGCACAGGAGTGCTGGCCTGCACAGAGAGCTGGCGCAGCAAGATGACACAGCAAAAACAGACAGAGCAAAAACAAACAATGGGAGACACAACAGACCAGGGAGCTGAGGTGGCACAAGAGGTTGAGCACCTCTCTCTCTCTCTGGATGGTCCCAGGATCAGTTCCCAGTGCTGCCTAAAGAGAAGACAAGCAGACACAGAAGAACACACAGAGAGCAGACAGCGAGTGCAAAAGAAAGAGGGGGAGGGGGAGGAATAAATATAAAATAAATCTTAAAAAAAATAAAAAATAAAAATACCTGAGATGCCAGTTCCTTCAGGAACTATTTATTTATATTAACTAAACAATTGATCAAAGGCTCTAACAAGAAGGAAGGGACCTAGTTCTTGAGTTCCTATTCTGACACAGGCACATGCTAGGCATATACATTATCCTGTAAACTTCAAAACAACCCTAACAGACAGGCATTCTTTTCCTGATTTATAAATAAGAAAGCTGCAATTCAGAAGAATTAAGTAACTTGTTTACAGTGGGACCAAGGCAAAATTCAAACCAAGAACCTATGGCTCTTTTCTTTTCTTACAGAACCATTTAACCCATTAGACATTCTATTCTTGTAAGAGGTTCAATTAAGAAGAAAGTAATAGCCATTTACTATTTCCTGATGTTCTGGACTCCTTATACTGGCAGTCAGGAAGGTGGTCACCAAACTGTGGGATGGAGGCAAGATGTCCAGGAAATGTTTCTGCAAGTACCAGCTCTCTTTTTTTTTTTTTTTCATCCTGGCTCTTAGTTTCTTTCTTCTTATTGTACACTGGCAGTTTAAAGAACATGGTCAGTGAGAATATGTGACTCATAAAGCTCTGTAGTACAACTGTTCTAAGAATTTCTAGATAGATTGCTTTTAGGGAAAATTCATAGCAACTGGATTCAGTCCTGGGAGTGGGGTGGTAGGGGGTGGGGATCAAACTTCCTTCTTCTCACTCTGGAAGATGGATAAAATAGGACCTCTAGCATGGCCCTCTGCCCATTTTCAGAACTGGATTACTACCATAGGACAGGAGGGAAAACCCTCTTTTCCCTTAGGCAATGAGTAAAGTTTTCTCTTCTAAATTCTGTAAACATCTCACAAATTTCACCAAGTAAACTAGTAAAGCAACTAAAGGGAGCTAATACACACTCTTAAGTACCATTGCCAATGTTAATGCTGAATGTTAGGTACAAAAACTTGTTCCCCTCATCCAAACTGAACAACAGAATTGATCAAATTTTGCATTTTATATTTTAACATGGAATTATGTAGTCCTTATTCAGCCCTTATTGAGCACCTACTATGTGCCATGCACTGTGCTAAGTACAAAGAATAAAGTCCAGTTGCTACCAGAACCATGTACATAAGATCTTAATTGAGTAGGGAAAGGAAGGGGAGGTTAAGACATAAAACATGATCAACAAGATTTGTTAAATACCATAATCGTGATTTGCATAGCTTATTAGGGGGAGTATAGGAAAGACTTCCTAGAGGAGATGATGATGAACTTTTTCCCTTATTTTTGGTTTCTATTCCTTATTTTATCCCTTTAATCATTTTAAATACTTATCTTATAGCCCCTTTCATTTTGTTCTATATCTCAGGTTCCTGAGATGTTAACCCTTCTGCTTTACTTTTACTTATATTGGATAATGTCCTCAAATATTTATAATTTCTGACTGTGAGTTCATCACTGGGTATTAATTGTGGCCTAGATTCTGGAAGTTTTACTCCAAAGAAGCTCTGCATTTGTTAACACCAGAGTCCCAAGAGACCAAATAATGGTGTGATTACAATAGAACTCTAACACCTGATTCTGGACTTGGGGATTCCATAATACATGGGTAATTATGTGTATTGAAATGCAAAATGAGACACAGGTTTGAGAATTGTGGTGGATTGTATTTTCCAAATCTGGCTACAACAACATTACCCATCCCAAATGTTCTTCATACCATGAGACTAACACTTCTCCCATCAAGTGGTACGGTCTATTGGACCTACCTATTAGGACACTCTTGAAATCGGATGGGCCTTTGCAACTGCCTCAACAAACAGCCCACAGTAGAAGAGATGTGATGTGACTTCCAAGGAAAGGTCCTAAAATGTCACAAACATTTTCCTTGCTCTTTTAAGATGCTTGTTCTTGAAACACAGTCAAATGCTGTGAAGACTAATTAGCTCAGGGAGAGGCCCAGGTGGGGAGGAACTGAGGTTCTCAGTCAAGCTACCAGCTGATGGCCAGCAGGAACTTGTCAGTGATATGACGGAGTCATCTTAAAGTGAATCTTGTGGAGTGGATGTAGCTCAAGTGGTTGACCGCCTGCTTCCCATGTACAAAGTCCCAGGTTCAATCCCTAGCACCTCCTAAAAACAAACAAAAAACCAACTCCCATTGAGGAGTGGATGTAGATCAGTGGTTGAGCATTTGATTCCCATGTAAGAGGTTCTGGGTTCATTCCCAGTACCTCCTTTGAAAAAAAAAAAAGTGAATCCTTCTGCCTCCAGTTGAGCCACCCCAATGCCATGAAGAGCAGAGAGTGCTAAACTTGAAGTTTTCTAGGCAAAATAGGGAAGCGGGAGTGGCTCAGTCGATAGAGCCCCCGTTTACCATATGGGAGGCCCCGGGTTTGCTTCCCGGGGCCTCCTTGTGAGGGCAGGCCAGCCCGCACAGCCTAGTGGGGTGATGCAGCAAGACCTCATAACAGGAAGCGGGTGTGGCTCAACCGATAGAGCCCCCGTTTACCATGTGTGAGGCCCCGGGTTCGCTTCCCGGGGCCTCCTTGTGAGGGCAGGCCGGCCCGTGCGGCACGAGGGGCTGATGCAGCGGGACCTCACAGCGAGGGGAAGATAAGCAGACACGGAGAAGACACACAGTGAATAGACACAGCAAGCACAAGCAGCAAGGTGGGGATAAATAAATAAAAAATAATAATAATAATAAATAAATAAAATTAGTGGTGATAGTTGTACAACTTTGTGAATATACTAAAATCCACTGAATTGTATACTATAAAGGAGTGAATTTTATGTGGTGTGTAAATTATATTTCAATTAATATTTCACTAACATACATACACTCATGCACAAATTGTTTGTAGACTAATGGGTTTTGAATAGATCATAGAGAATGAATAAATCAATTTCAACCTAGTGCTTTCCAGTTTATTGATGCAAAATGCTCATTTTCTAGAAATAAAGACATACCAAAACTCCTCCAAATTTATAAACATAGCCCTGAAAATAAACTACTAGAATGTGAAATCCTTGGAAGGCCAGAAAAAAGAATCATAATTCTATTTCCCTTAACTCCTGATCCTGCTATTTAGCTCCTATCATAGAATTTTACACATAATAACTGCTCAGTAAATGTTTGCTCAAATGAATCATCGAAAAAGAGAGTAAGGGATCTGAATGTTCAGAGAATGCTTGCCTTTCTTCTATTTCATCTTTTTCTTCATTTAAATCTTTGGCTAGTTTCTTTAGGAGGAGAGATTTGAGAAATCTTCAAAAAGTGACCCTAATATAAGGAATACTATAATTACCTTCCCACATTTTTTAATTTAAAACTCCTTCATGCAGAAAGATGAAACAAAACACAACAAACACCCTGTTACCCTCTTGGTTCAGGCGATGGGGTATTCTGGTTAATATCAAGCTACTATATATAGATTAGCACTTGTCAAATAAATTGGAACAAATAACACAATAAATTGAACATAATCTCATCTTTCTTTGACAAATCAGAAGACATTAGGATGCTTTCCACTGCCTTAGAGTCATCACTATCAGTATTCTCTATGCTGCGCTGTTGCACATGTAGTCAGTGAGGAAGTTTCAGTTAAAAGAATGCCACATACACCAACTTTTACTAAGGAGAGTAAAGCCAAGAAAATGACAGCTCAAACCAGAGAGATGAAACACCAAAGAAAGGAGTAAAACATGCAATTCACCATAAACCCTGACAGGAAAAAAAGAAAATGAAAGCTTAATTGGGAATAATGCTAGCATTTGGGAACCCTTACAGAGGGGGTTGGGGTTAAAAGGGGAGAGTTTCATACAGTTTTTCAAAGATGAAATGTTTTGATTCCCAGTGGGATGTAAAAAGAGGAGGAAAAGGAATTCTGCAAATACTGTTTTGATGAAGACACAGAAAGAGAAAAGTCCATTTACCTCCTTGTACCTTTCAATGGCTGTCTCTATGTCTATTCCAAGAAACAGACAACCACACTAGGCCAAGCACATCTGGATGCAGGCATAAGGCTCTCTAAGTATGGTACACAGTAACACAGTAGCAATTTCATGAAGTCTGAATCTTCCATCAAATCTGTTATGTTTCCAGGTGCTGTTAATTCTACTTTTTAAAAAGCACTATTAATAAATGAAGGGGAAAACAGCATTATTGTACATCAGCAAAAATACATGGCCCAAAATACATAACAGGATTGCTTAGTAGAACGTGGGATATTATCACTGAAAAATATAGTAACAACTCTACAAAAAATCATATGTAGGTTTTAAGGATCTTATAAATTATTAAGCAACTGAAATGTCTTAGTACTGCTATGTTACACGAATGAAAGGTTAACCTCCTCTTCATTTCTAATCTGTTGCCTATAAAAGCATCTTGGAGAAAGACAGCCACAATTTTTTCTCTTGAAAAATCAAATCAAACATATTTTTTAAAATTAAGATTATAATAATTATGTAATAAATAGTTATGTGGAGTCATAAGGAAAAGAATCTGGCACTGGACACAGATGCACTTTTCTTCTGGATCCCCATATAAAGCAATCGAAACTATTTACAAAGAATATCTGTACAAAAAGGAATAGTAGACTTCTGAAAATCCAGAACAATGGATATTAAAAAGTAACTTCATGATTTTTAGATACACGCAGAAAAGCAAGAGTTTTATATTGGGGATGTAGATTTCAAAAATAAAAACAAAAACACTTTAGGATACAATTGACAAGTCCATTCTACATGAAAATTTCACCTGAACAAGGGGAACAGATGTGGCTCAGTGGTTGAGTGCCTGCTTCCCATGTACGAGGTCCTGGGTTCAATCCCTAATACCTCTTAAAAATAATAATAATAATTTTTTTTCATCTGAACATGGTCATAAACACTGTTGTTATCTACTAAGCTCACAACAGGACTAGGTTTACATTTCATTTTAGGGTCAAATTTCCATTTTAGGGTAAAATCTAATCTGGCCATTGATGTCATAAAAACATACACTAAAGAGCTGGAAGGCATACAAGCATGCTCTAGTCCAATCTGCTCATTTTACAAAAGAACAAACCAGGGCCAAGGGAAGTTAAATGACTTGCCCAAAATGCCTGGTCATCTCAGGATTAGGGCATAGCATAGTGCTAGTTACAATATTTTAACACTGAAAGCTAACTGAATCACATTTGACTAGGAAGAAATATCTTTCAAAGGCTTAATGGCAATTTTGCTCTTTCATCATATAGTGATTTTCTGAGTTTGAAAGAGAACATGAGATCAATTAGCAATCACCTTCAGTAATAGAGGAATCCTTCAAAATATTTCCCCAATACCTAAAGCAATGCAAAAGTTAATAAAGCAAGAAAGTCCAAAGCTAGGGTTCTCCCTGCTATTTTCTTCCTACAGCTGTAGAAGCACAAAAACGATATATCTGAATTAGATCTAAGGAAAGGAAAATCACTAATGGAGAAATGGAAGAATTTAATCCACCAGTCTCCTCCTCAAATAAGTCTGACAGAATTGTCAATTTTCTGACAACCACTGCACTCTGCTTCATCATTCTGACCATTGTGGACTAGACATTCCCAGGGAGGGTCTAAATGACCTGGCTGCCCCTTGACATCTGGTAACTGCAATTCCCAAGTTTCTCCCCACTACCTCCAGTGAAAAAGACTAGAAAGGTTAGTTGTTTTGGTGATGAGATGACAGGCCTGCAGATGCACCTACAGCCTCTAACCTGCCTGCAAAATTCTCACTTGCATGACTAACTAAAATGGCAGCCTGGATTTCCTGAACTATTAGTAGTTTTCATTTAAATGGATTTTCTCTGGAGACCCTGGGTAGCTAATGTGAATGAGTTGCTCAAAAATTTTCTTAGCAAACATTTAACCCTCATTTTTGCTGACACCATTCTTTTTTATGAATAAGGAAAAGAGATTACAGAGTTAGGAGGAAAGACAAATTTTTTTTTTAACTTAATTTTGTACATTTAATAATTGAAAATATAAACAATTAAAAACTAAAAAGTAAACACAGATGAATAAATATATACATTTCTCAATTAAATGTAATGGATACATAAAAAAA
>JAQZBX010074635.1:0-14734 GCA_029593785.1 Cabassous unicinctus
GGAAGCGAACCCGGGGCCTCTCATATGGTAAACGGGTGCTCTATCCATTGCGCCACACCCGCTTCCTGCCGTGAGGTTGCTGCATCAGCCCACCGCACCGCTCAGGCCGGCGTGCCCTCACAAGGAGGCCTCAGGACGCGAACCCGGGCCTCCCATATGGTAAACGGGGGCTCTATCCACTGAGCCACACCCGCTTCCCGTACATAGTTTATTTTGTGCACTTAAAAAGAAAGCATTATTCTTGGAAGAGGTCCCCAGGCGTCACAAGACTACCAAAGAAAATCATGGCACAAAACAAGTTAAGAATCCCTGCAAGCTGGATCAATTAGGACTACACCTCAGTAATCACCTTGCCGGATGACCCACAAAAAATGCTCGTGCCAAAACACCGTCACAAGCACCACTACTTCCATCGCTCCCTCTGTTCCCACCCGCTCCCAGGAGTCGGCCGTCACGCTTTGCGTCACTGCGGCGCTGCCCTCAGGAGCCACTGGTGTAGGGACTGCTGCCAGCTCCCCTTGATCCTTCCCTGCCTTCCGCCACTGCACTCTCTCCGTTTTCTTTCCACTCTGCTGGCTGCCTCTTCTCAGGCTCTTTTGCTTTTATCTTCTTTTCTCCCCGAAAGTCTTAATATTGGTTTGTTCTGGGGTTTAGTCTGGGGCTCACTTCTCTTACTTACATTTACTCCCTAGATTTTACCCATTCTGTAGCCTTAAAACCATTTCTATGGTAACAGTTCTCACATTTATACCTTCAGTCCCGACTTCAGCACCACAGACTTTTATATTCAACTGCCTACTCTGCAGCTGCACTTGTAAGCCATCTAAATCTTTAACATTTGAAGAACGGAAGTCTTACTGTTCTCTCAACCTCGAAATCTTTTCACCTGCAATCCTATCTCAGTTGTTAGCAACTTCATCTTTTAGGTAAAAAACAAAACAAAACAAAAACTTTTGCATCACTCTTGACTCCTTTATTAATTTCCAATTCATATCCAATCTTTCAACGAGTCTTGTTGCCTCTACCTTCACAATACAGCCAGAATCATACCATTTATTTCTCCTCAGTTCCACCACAATCTTTTGCCTGGATTACTGTAATGACCTTCAGTTGGTATGCCTGCTTTTGTCCTCGCCTCAAGACAGCCTGTTTTCTCCACAAAAGTCAAAATGAAAGTGGTAAAACCCAGAGGAGATCCTGCCAGTCATCTGTTCCAAGTGCTGCAATGGCTGCCCATTTTACCCAGAGTGGAAGCCAAGGTCCTTACAATGGCTTATGAAGTCCTATTATACGAGCCCACATTTTCTCCTGCTACTCTCCCCCTCACTCTGCTTTAGCCACACTAGCCCCTCTGCTAGTCTTTGAGCATGCGAGTCATGCTCCTACCTCAGGACCTTTGTACTGATTGTTCGTGCTCTGGGAACACTCTGATTATACCTGGATAACTCTCTCACATTCTTATGCAGGAGTCCTACCTACCTTCCCCATACTAATACTACTTTATTATTTTTCTTCCATAGCCATCATCTGCTAAAATGCTATGTAATCTTTTTACTTTTTATCTTTATTTTTTATTGTCTATCTCCTTCAGTAGAATGCAAGCCCCATAATGGCAGAAGTTTTTGTCTGTTTTATATACTACTATATCCCAAACACTTAGAGGAGTCTGACACACAGGAGGTGCTCAATTAATCTTTGCTAAGTGAATGAATGAAGTTTCAACAAACTGTCCAAGGTTATAAGTTAGGATTTGAGTCAAAGGAATCTGCTTTCAGAATTCTATATTCTAACCACAGTACAATACCACCTCCCTCCCATCTTGAATGCCGACCTTCAAGAAGCTGGGTTTTCATATTCAAAATTACTCTCTCTCTCTTCTCTACTTTCATGGCATCTCACTTTTATCTCTTATATCATACTTTAAAAATATTTATTTATGTACCTATCTCCAACTAGGTTGTAAGTTACTAGAGGACAGCTTGGATATCTGATTCTTTTTTCAAAGTTCATATAAGACAGCGACTAAATCTTGGATGAATTTACGTATGAATATGTGCATGATAGAACTCTAAGAAATGAGAAAAATATTGATTGACAATTCAGCAGGCTAACATTGGGCAAATATACACTGGAAACAAATTTCCCAAATCTAGTAGTATACAACTAGGAAAAAGTTTGTTTGTTTGTTTTTTTAAAGGGAATTGATGGATTGTTCTGATAATATAGGGGCCACCAAAAGGACTTGAGCCTGCTCTCTGATGAGCATATGTCAATGGTTGAAAGAAATAGGGAATCACAGAAGTCATAAATCAAAAGGCAAGAAAAATGAAACTGCCTGCAAGTCTATGAGTAATAGGGGACCTTTAATGGACCTAATGGTACAATCCACAAATATTTTCTGATTAAACAGCTTTTCCCCCATGTTTTTTCTGTGGTTTCCATTTTTATTATCTCCTTTCATTGTCCATATCAAACAGGCATAAATCTTTCCCTTACTCCAAAGTATGTCTGCAAGTACCCAAAAGTAATGGACCCCTATGTATGTGCTACTTAAAGTACAGGATTGAAAGTAAGAGGTCTGGCTTTGGGCAAACAGACAATGCTTTGCTTTATCATTTCACTGATAATGCTTTCTCAAACAATATTTAAAATTATACTTAGAAAACACACAAAATACAGACACTAAAAACGAAAACAAAAAATAGCACTCTGAAATTTAGGTCTGTAAAAGCCATACATGTATAATAAATAAAAAACATTTTAAAGGTTGTGGGTAAAAGGGTAAGGAAACTTGACTTACCTGGCCATCTGCAGGTGCTTTTTCCTGAGAATGACCAGGGTCACAAGCAGCAGTCCAATCAACAGGGTGCTAAGGATGGCCAGTACTGAGATCACTACCACGTTGGGATTCACCTCTGTAACTAGAGAGAGAAGCCATGCGTTTTCATCACAAGCTCCCTTACATGGAAGCTCGCAAAAGCAGCCATTGTTTTCCATCCAATCAAGGAACTTGGGATGATGACATCAAGAGTGACGAATGTGTATCCAAGCCACCAATAGCCTCTTCCTGGTGAGCCACAGCTTAGTAAAGGAGAGCGAGTAGGGGCAATCAGGTGCCTGGAAGGCCTGAGTCCTTCTCAGAGGCCCCTTGCAGGATGTTCTTGTAAGAAAAACTGTAAAATGCAAAGAATGCCTATCCCATAGTTTAAATTCTTTTGGAATCTGAACAATCTAGAAGTCATTCTAATACATAATCATCATGTAACATTTTCAAAAGCTCAGAGGGTGGCAGCTTCTTACTTTATGCCCATGACTTTAAAGTCAGGAAACACACTGTATACTTTGCTCACAGCTAATAATTTATATGAAAAAGGCATTAGTGAGCTACCATCTGCTGCAGCACTTAACGCATTGCTAGAAGGAGGCATCTGATAATCTGTAACCATATGTTTAGAGGGTTTCTATCTGCACAATTCGAGAGATTAAATCTATTAGTAGGTGTTAGGTCCCTTAAGAACAGGGGTCATGTCCTTTCATATAAATATAAATATATATATATATATATATATATATAAATATAATAAATGACCAATCTGCTATGGCACTCTATGCATTGCCATTAAGTGTGGAAGAGCAGGAAATCAAAGGCAGTAAAATATGTTAAATGTTTTTATAAAACTCTTAAAAGTGGGCTGGAGGAAACTCATCCCATCCTTTGCATTGATCATAAAGTCATGGAACATCAATCCCTAAGGCTCTTCCCATGTGGGCTGGTTTGGCTCCTGCTGATGGGTAGTGCCCTGAACAGAAAGCGCTCTCCACTCCTGCTCAGAGGAGCCTGTCCGTGTTCACGCGAATACTAACTGCCGTTCGGGGAAGCTATTCTGTCTGCCTCTTCACTTGGCAATATATTTAATAATATCACCTCCTTCATTGGGTTGCTGTGGAGATGACAAGGGTAAATGGGTATGAAAGGGGACTTAGAAAAGTGTAAAAGGAGGTAGGAATGAGAGATCATTAATATACTTTACAGATCCATTTTTTTCCCCTCTCTTCTGAAAAAACAAAAACAAAAACAAAAAAAAGTCATCATTGACTGTAGCAGCTAAATATATGACTAATGTTACAGAAATGAAAATGAACTCCGTGAAAAAAGGTGATGTGATGCTGAGTGGTTTTGTGACCGAGGCTTCATAGAGGGTCTCAGATTGCAGAATCAGACCCTCTCAAACCCAGGAGGGAAACATACAATGCAAGTCAGGAAAGACAATAAGAAACAATACTATTTTAGTTCTTTCTTTCATTAATGTCTAATGTTCAAACTTACACATTCCACTGGGTTGGCAAGTTTCCTGCTGCGAGCCGGCAATGTAGTGCCACCATGGTTTGAGAGGCCATGGCCATGGCCAAGGCTGAAATAGATGTGCCTGAGCTGATGAGGGCAGTGCATCTGCCACTGAATGGGATGGCGGGGGAGCTTTATGCACCTCAATTCTAAGCCTCCAAACAGCCCTACAAGGCACATATTATGATTCCAGTTTTACAAATGAGAAATCAAAGGTTCAAAGATGGTAAACGTCTTGCCTAAGTCATATAGCTAGTAAGAGCAAGTTGGGATTGAAATCAATGGTTCCCTAACCTCAAAGCTTGGGAATTTTCAACCAAATATTGGTCCAATTGAAAGGATAGATTATATATATTTAAAAAGAAAAAGGAAGTAAAATCTGGAAAGAAATAACCTCCAGAGGCAACAGATTCTCTTAATATACGTAATTACCCATTGTCGAGACGGCTATGAATGTAGGTACGCTGGGGCTGTCGTGACTAAAGCTGGTGACACTACAATTGTAGGCAGTGGCGGGAAGGAGGCTGGAGATGGTCACAACATGAGAAGAAACAGAAATTGGTTCCTGGAGATGCAGAAAATAAGAGAAATTTTATGTTATCTTCAACTACTATATTTTTTTATTTTTCATAGTTGAGTAAGTAAAATAAGGACAGTACAAAATTTAAAAGATGCAAAATGATAACAGAAAAAAATAACTTTTTTTCTCTCCTTATTCCCTATCTACTCAATTCTCTTCCATGGAAGCAACCATTGCTGTCATGCATGTTTTTCCTAAGATATAAAGGATAACACACTTTACACATTGTTCTGCTCATTTCCGCCCTTAGCAGTACCTCTTGGCACTCTTTCCATATTAGTACAGGTAAAGCTGTCTTATTATTTTTAAGGGCTGCATAGAAGTCTGTTGTGATGGCATACTTTATTTAACCATTCCCCTTTTGATGAATATTTAAGTGGTCTTCGATTTTTTGCTATTATAAAAATACTACAGTGAATATCATTGTACATACATCCTTTCACATATATGGGAGCATATGTGTGTGTATGAATATATCTCTATATAGACAAACTCATTTAATTTATGTATATGTATTACACACACATAGATGTGTATGTACACACCTCTGTGTGTATGTGTGTGTGTGCTTACACTCTATGCATGTACACACACTCTGTGTGTACATATACTTATATTTTCTTACAGTTGAATTGCTGGTTCAAAAGCTTGTTCAGTTTTTGCTTTGAAGCAATTGCCAAATTGTCCTCCATAGACATTTTCCACTTTACCCACTTATCACCAGTGTGTGGCAATGCCTGTTTCTCTACACTCTTTCTGCCACAGTATGTTTGCAAATTCTTTGAGCTTTGCCAATCCTATTAGCAGAAATTGTGCCTCATTGTAGTTTTATTTTGCATTTCTTTTATAATTAATTAGCTTGATCATCTTTGATAATGTTTACAAGCCCTTGGGTTTATTTTGTCTATGAAATAATTGTTTTGTGTTTTTTATCTTAACCGTTCTGATTTGTAACAGTTCTTCATATAGTAAGGACTCTACCTCTTTGCCTGCATTATCAGTCTTTAAAGAGCATCCAACAAAATCATGGCACATTTGTTCTCAGAAACACATAATATTGACCTGTTCTTGTTCGTGAAGCAAGTTGCTAATGTGATGGGCCAGTAATCACACTAGCGATAAGTACTGTACAAGATAAAAAGATGGAGCCAGCTTAACCCTCTGTTTCAAAACAAGAATCTGAAATACATCTGCCTAAAGAGATTAAATCCATCAGCACTTATTTTCCACTCCCATTTCTTTCACTATCTTATAAAAGAATGATTCTAAGGCAAGAAAGACTTTTGCTAACGGGATTCAGTTGTAGTAACTAGATGCCTAACCATTGTTTTCTAAAGGAAAGTATCACTGTAGTTGCAGAAGAGAAAAGAAAATCCATTACTGGAGAAGCAGATATTTAAAAAAAAAACCCTTAGAATAGAAAAAAGATTCAGCTGTTCAGTGCAGATAAAAAAGAGATAAGTTTGTAGAAGGAATATCAAAAGGGAAAAGAAATCAGAGCAAATTATCTTAACACTCACTATGAAAGGATGTGTTCTCTCAGCAATCCTCTTTTCTTCTCAATCTCATGAACTTCATTACTTATAAAGCAGCAATTATTCTTGTTCATAGTATTAGTATTAGTCTATGTGAAGTCTTTCACAAATCTGCCCTTTTCCTTCCATCTCTGGCTGTAAAATATGTTTTGCTTGCTGTTTTCCTCTCTCCTTCTGTCCATTTTGATGTGGTGAACAACTCAGTAGTCATCATATCTGCTATTTGTGATTCTAAAAGCTTAACGATCACCTTTTCAGCCTTCATTTAAAAAAAAAATGTCCTCCTTGCCAACTAGATGTGGACTCTTCTTTTGAATTCTCTTAGTAGTATGAATCTCTCTTTTGGCACTTATATTTTACTCTAGTTATTTCTACACTTATATAATAGCCACTACTATAGCAAAAGCTTTCTGAAGAAATACATTGATTCTATCATCTGTGTTCTACACAGTGTCTTTCACATAAGTTACAATTAGTTCATGTTTATTTTGCTTTCTGTGGCAATGTCTTCTTCCCTTTAATCAATTTAAGGTCCAAAAGGAAATTTCCCTTCAATTCTTTAGTATGAACTGGAGCGGCTATGAATTAAGGACAAAGATAAGCACAAAGGTAAACCTTGGGTTTTGGCAAGTTGCTTCTAATAACCTCTTTTGGGTCTGTTCTAAGCATACTGTTAATTTCTATCACTGAAACACAAAAGAGGATATGAACAGTTTTCAATTTCTATAGCTAAAAAAATAGAAGAATTTCATCTTGCTCAGAGAATTATCCTCAATCAAAATTAACTCAGAAAAGGAAAATCAAAATGTTCAGTACCTGCAGTTTGGTTTCCTGATTAGAGCCGACTTGTTGACAGAAGACTTCAAAGAAGTCAGCTATGCCTTCTTCCACCCAGAGCAAGGTCACTGAAGTCTGGGTTTTATTCACTGCAAAAAGGGACTTCGGAGGAGCTGGTTCTGAACAAAGAAAACTTTTTTAAATTTTTAAAAAATTTAGTTAAATGTATTATTTTTTTTCTTTCACTAATCAGCAGGATAAAACAGCCAAAAAATCTAAATATAGGTAGCGAAGAGCACCATAAAAATTTTATATTGCTTGTGAAATATGTACTTTCACAAAGACAGTCATCTAAATAGGAAGGCAGAATTATTTGCTTTTTTTCCCTTTCCATGTTATACTTCTCTTTTTGGAACACTTCTGTTTTCGACTTCAGCTTTGCTGTAAATATATTAATAGTTTTTGCATCATGTGCTCTGGAGTTAGCATTGCCCTGCTAATACACAACTTCCTGGATGAGAAACAAAACTCTGTGTTTAAAATACTGAGAGAAATAAAAATGGTGTGTTCTCTTCTAATGGAGAGATTCAGCTTGGTACTTAGCCAACAAACTGTCTTCCTTTCTCTAGAAACTATTTGGAATAATTTATTCAGAGGAATGGCTTCATGAAAGTTTTTTAAAAATTAAGTGAGATAAAGCTAAATAGGTGAGATAACTTTTTAAAGAAAATGATTGATGGAAGGGGGCTGGATGACTAATAAAAAGTCAGAGGACAAATTTCTTTCTATTATTCTCTTAGACATTTTATCTTGGTCAATAAATTAATCCATTCATCAAATAAGCTGTCTGTGCCACGTCTCATTTCCAGTAGTAATTGAGTCACTGGCCTCGCTGGCTTGAGCCCAAGCCTCTGCCTGTGTCTTCATTCTGGTAAGTGGCCTGAGGTCTTATGTCCCCATTCCTGAATCTCCTGGAGCCCTCCCTCTGCCCCCATTCTTTGGATGTTGCCATTTCCTCTATTCCCCAAGTACGCAAAGTAGAGTCTGCATTTGGATTCAGCATTCTTGAATCCAAATTCTTAAACCAGGGTCCGTGTTACCTGCTGTCAGACCTCCCTGTCATTGCCTGTTTGGACATATTCTATCACGCTGCCGGATTCACAGAACAGCATACTCTGCCCACCTGCATGTCCCTGTCAGACAACCACCCAGTGTTGCACTGTTGTAGATTTCCCATTGCTTGTTACTTGGGTTTCATTTTATTATCTCCCTACACTTCCAAGTCTTGTCTCCAGCTCCTGGTTGCCAGCAGTGCTTGAACGAGCCCAGCAGGGTGGGAAGGTCAGGACCTACCTTCCAGAATACCATCCCTGTGGCCCTTTCCAGCCCCAAGAAGTATGCCAAAGACATTCTTGACATGATTTAACATAGGTAGCTGTGGCAGTTTGAGATTATTTATGAATTCCAAAAAGAGATTATGTTTGTAAACTGGTCGGTTCCTCTAGGCGTGATAACTCTTTGACTGTATTAGATTCAGCTGAGATGTCTGATTAAATTATGTTAACATTAAGGCTTTGACTCAACCATGTCATTAGGATGAGACTCAGCATTGAATCCCAGCCCCTTGGTGAGCTGATAAAATAGACTCTCACATGGAAGTAGACACACAGGAGAAGAACACAGAGGAATAGAGACAGCTTATTAGACATGGCGGAAGCCCCGGGAAGAGAGATGAGCCTAAGAGTCTACAGCTGACCTTGTGAAGAGAGCCCAGAAAGAAACAAGACCCAGAGGAAGAGAGACGAGCCCTATGCCAGCCTACGGCTGAGATCAGGAGAAGCTGTGCCCATGGAGCCTTAAGAGAAAAGAGGAAGGCTGAACCCTCACAGACATTGCCCACCATCTTGCTTCAACACATGGCAACAGACTTTGGGTGAGGAAGTACCTCTTACGGTACCTTGAGTTGGACTTTTTATGGCCTGATAATAAGCTTCTACCCCAAATAAATACCTGTTATAAAAGCCAACAGATTTCTGGTACTTTGCATCAGCACCCCTTTGGCTGACTAACACAGTAGTCTAAACTTGTGTCCAACTAAAAAGAACCATTTTTCTTTCCAAAGGCAACTTGAGAAGGTTAGGCAGAAGAGTGGAAGGAGGAAAGAGACGAGTTAGTCATGGGCAAGCATAAGTCACAATAGATGTCAGGACTCCTTTTTCATTTGAAATGAATTACACACTCCCTCCAGACATTGCGCTGTCTCACTTCCCCTCTGAAGATTGCTGATGAAACACAGAGGGCAACTTCTACTTCCCAAATCCTTCATAACTGTCCTGGCAAATGAGAGCAGGAGTCAGAGACTAAGGCCTTCGCTGATTTAGGCTTTTTGGATCTAAGTGAGAGGTTGTTTTGGGAAGAAATGAATGATTTGTTAGGCCGAGTCTGGGCTTTTTCTTTTTAAAAATACACATTATAGAATTGTTCCTCAGAGTGTGTCTCTTGATCAGAAACCCCAGGATGTCTATAGTTTTCCTCACGGCAGATAGATAAAATCAGTTTATCTATCTAATTTGAACATTGCCCAAATCCTAACTTCCAGATCTGACCTTTTAAACTGTATTTCCAATTGCCGACCATCTGTGCCTACTTGAATATCTCGCTATGAACTCAAACACTACATGGTCCAAACTGAACCTGGCATACCCTGCCCACAAGTTCTACTCCTGATTCTCTCAGGTGCACCACCATTCTGTCAACTGTCTTTCAAAATCTGAAGCTCTTCTCTGACTTCTCAATACCACATAGCATATCTTTCAACACTTCTTATCACCTCTTCCTTTTATATATTCTTTTTATTGTATTGGTTGTCCAGACATTCGTTATTACATTCATGGATCATTTCAAAAGGTCCTGACCGATTTTTTCCTGCCTTTAATTGGTTCTTTCTACATCCCATCAATAATAACTTGAATCATCATCTTAAAACACCACTTTGCACATGTTAAATCCTATCTTTGTGTTGTCGACAGTGTCAAATCCAAATACAGCAAGTTTTTAAAACCCTACCTGAAGTGGCCATGTGCTACCCAGGTCGCCTCACCACCAACCCTAAGGCACCAGCACGCTTCCCCCTTGCTAAGCCAGTCTTTCCACGGATCTTTATGCAGGCAATGCTCTTTCTCAACATATGTGTTTCCCCTCAATCAGTGTGTTCTTTCTTGTATTCTGCTTGTCCTAAGGTCAAGAAAAAGTCTTACCTCCTCCTTGAAGCCATATCTAATGACTGTCTCTCAATCCCTTCTCTGACCTTCTGTTGTGCTTTATTTTCTCTCTGATCTATGTGCATGAATCTTTATTCTATTAGATTCTACTAGATTCAAGAGCAAGGACCATGTGTTATAAATTATTTTGTCTTCTCCTTGAATCAGTCACCTGTAGATATTCAATAAATCTTATTTCTTCTCTGATTAAATCAGAATCAAGCTTCATGAACGAGAAATGTCAGGATTCAAGCATCAGGCAAGACTGGACACAATGGGATTGATTTTGATAATTCTCTGCCTTGTTATGGTGATCATGTTGGTAAAATCACCAGCTTTCAACAGCAGAGTCAAATACAATTGTGAATTATAATAAGCATTCTCAGTGACCCAAAGAATATGACATGGATACTAGAGTAGGGATTTCTTTGGTCAGACTGAGAATGTGGATCTAGGTGATAAGTAGGATCCTCAAGACAGTCTCCAAAGGGTCCCAGACCTCCAACAACCATGTAACAAATTTTCCTTTTCAGGTGCTACATGGGGATAATATATTATTCCAGGGTCGCTGCACCCATTATCACTGCACCCTTGACTGAATGACATGCTTATTAACTCTAGGTCAATGAGAGACATACACAAATCACCTGTTTGAGCACTGTTTAGGATCATTGTGATAGGTGTATTTTCCTAAATAAATTAGGGAGAAATTTGATTCTGGTATCCCAAAGGAAACAAAGAAAGTTATTACAATATTTCATAGGTAGGGGTAAGAAGGGCTGATAGTTAAACTTGGCTACTCAAGACAACATCTGCCCCAGGCAGTGAATTAAAAGGTCGGAATCATATTGTCCAATAAAATAGCTATGAGCCACACATAGCTACTGAGCACCTGAAATGTGGTCAGTTCAAACAGAGGGATTCTGAAAGTGTAAAATGCAGACCAGTTTTCAAAGATTTAGTATGAAAAAAATAATAAAAATATCTCATTAATAATTCTTTATATTGATTATGTGTTGAAATGATACTATTTTAGATATATTGGGCTAAATAAGGAATATTATTGCATTTAATTTCACCTGTTTCTTTTTACTATATTTAATGAGGCAGCTGCTAGAAAGTTTAAAATTGTGTATTTGGCTGTCATATTTCATTGGAATGCACTGGGTTAGAACATTGTTTTCTGTCAGATAGAGCAGAAGGCTGGAAAATCTTGGCAGAAGCTTGTGGGAGGAGTTCACTTCTGATGTCCATCTCCTCTCTTGGGAAGGCAAGGCCTGCTCAGCTCTGCAGCCTACAACTGCTTCCCACCCTCAGGCCAAGGTCTAAAGGATGTGGGTAGTGGCTACCTAGTGCTTAGGCAATTGCGTATAGCAGGGAAGAGAATGACATGGAAAGCGTTTTGATTGGCCTCTAGCCCATTATGTAATATATCCAATATGGTCTAACTCATAAAGGGGAGAGGTAGCACAATCCCAATAAGAATAAATGGGCTTTAAGATAATGTTCAAGTGATGTAAAGAGCCATGCTGATATTAGTTAGAGAACATCTCCTGCTTATCTCTTTCTATCTCTCTAAATAATATTTTAAATCCTAATTTCCTCAAAGATCCCAAGCTCCAAGTCAAATTTCCTTTTGTTTCAAATAATTTCAGAGTCCACGGTATTTGATGTGAGTACCTATGTATATGGGTAAAGGAGATAGATGTACTATTAAAAAAAAAAAAAGAGATATAAAAAAGGTTGTTTGCTTTTAGGTACTCTCTAATAGCTTCCTAACACTGCTGTTGTTCTCTCCTGTTTGCCCCTTCCCCTTTCCTCTTCTGCTGTCCCTCTCAATACCTCTCCAGGTTTGGGTTGAGAACCCAGTGTAATTTTATAAGAAAACCAAGTACAACACACCGAACATGGACAGAATGGAAACCTGTAATGCTATCCCTACCATTTAATTTAAATTGGATTATGAGAGGCTCAAGCTGTTGCCCAGGATCTCTGGGGAGTGAAAGTGACCTTCATGAAGTATGAGCTAGTGTCTGATTCTTATTCTGTGTTCTAATAGCAAATGTCTTCCTTTCTTAGGGAATTCCAATGGTCAGGTGTAATATTTAGCCCTAGAACAGAAATAGAATGCATTTTTTAAATTTAAAATCCATCTTTCTCTGATAGTAGTTACATTTTTAATTTTATGCAACTGGAAAAAGACCTTGACCAAAAGGGGGAAAGGGTTAAGACAAATGAGTTTATATAGCTAAGAGACTTCAAAGTGAGTCAGGAGGTCATTTCAGAGGTTATGCTTATGCACGTCTCAGCAGGAACTCATTGGCTGCCAAAGTAAAAATTCCCTCAAATAGTGGGGCTCCTGAGGGCTCTGGAGACATCCAGACACTATAGGCAGGGCAGACAGCTCAGGAGTTTGGCACCCTGCCAGTGGGCCCTACTTTGGCATTTACTATCCCCAGTGTGATAGAGTTGGACTCAGTTGTGTTTTTCCTACACATGGCTCTGCTGCCCCTCTATTTGAACCTATAGTTAGTATTAGAGTTGATAGTTGTATGTCCAAGAGACTTAAATCTTTGAGCTGTCCATGTGCCAGTTGGGCCCTGAATCTCAACAGACTTGCAACACCTACTCTCCAGTTCATTGGACTCACCCAGGACAACTAATGAGGAGATGATGACTGACAATGACCATCTCAAGGAACAGAGAGAGTCTACAACTGCAAGCAAGAAAGTACTATCCATCTGCCTCATCGGATCTAAGCTTCCTCTCAATTAGAGGGGGAGTGGGCATCACCATCACAGAATCCTCAGGATTGGGGAATGGATGATGGACTACAGTAGACTGCAGTTATTCTACTGCAGACTTCTTGGGATCCTAGCAATGGAAGAACGTTTATCATGGATGTGGAGGCAGTGACCACTGGTGGTTCTGAGGGGAGGGAGAGGGAAAAATAGGTGCAATCTGGGGGCATTTTTGGAACCTGGGAATTATCCTGAACGACATTGCAATGACAGATACAGGCCATTGTATATCTTGTAGTAACTTGCAAAAATGTGCAGGGGAGAGTGCAAACTACAATGTAAACTATAATCGTCGCTTAGTGGCAATGCTCCAAGATGAGTTCATCAATTGTGGCAAATGTGCCACACTAAACAAGGATGTTGTTGATGTGGGAAAATGTGGGAAGTGTAGGGAGCGGGGCATACGGGAATCCCCTATATTTTTTTGTATAACATTTATGTAATCTAAGTTTCTTTTATTAAAAAAAAAAGTATATTAAAAAATTTTGAATGTAACCCATTAGTTTAGCTGCCTATAAAATGATAATGAGGCCAAGTTTATATACATAGTTTCACTCTGCTTATAGTTAATGCCTCTAAGCTTGTGAAGTCTTTTTGCAAGTGTGCAACTTTGAGCAGTAGGAGAATTCAGTAGAAAATCACTGTAAAAATTATCTTAAACCATAACTGATATGGCAAAATCTATTTTCAATCATAAGCCTCACAAACAGTAATTTGGTACTAACCTCTTCATACATAAAAGATGGTCTTTAACATCTATATTATAGTTAATCTTTTAAATCCATTTTTACTTTCCTCAACTCAGGCAATTCTACCTTAAGCAGTGTAAGCCACATAACTTATATTCAACTTGGCCAAAGAAAACATCTATGACTTAAGCAGTGTAAGTAACATAAATTATGCTCAATTTGATAAAAATTAAAAATCTGGAAAAGAAAACACTGCTTGAAGAAGAAAAAAAAAAACCCCGAGAAATTATTCAGAGTGAGTTAAGAATGATATGCACTGAAATTAAGAGAAGGGAAATTTATATTAAACAACAGAAACCTTTAATAGACCTGAATTTAATTAGGCCTTTCTCAAGCTGACATAAACAAATTATTTTCCTAGATACATTTAATGAGTAATTAGAACATTCTAAAATTACCCTGGGAAATACAAAAAAATTCAGGCAAATATTTAGTATCTGAGAAAAGATTTATATTTTAAGTAGGCTCTTTTCATGACAAATCGTAAAATTTTCTCAGGAATTAGAAATATCTGTCATTTCCATCACATTTTAATTCTTTTTGTCTTAATGATACTGAGCATATTATCCCTATATGTGAATCATTGGGTAGGTTTATAGTTTTTGTAGCTCAAGTAACTTCCAAAGGTTCACGGAATTTTTCAGAGAAAGCTCTCATTTAACATTACTTATTTTCAGAACAAAATAT
>JAQZBX010074637.1:0-14726 GCA_029593785.1 Cabassous unicinctus
AGTGTTATTATTCTCAAGCAATTACTTACATTAGCCATATTTTCTCTGGGTTTATGTATGTCATATGTTGTTTTTCTTACACTCTTCTCCAACTCCCTCTCTTGTTTTTTGTTTTTTTTTTTTTCCTTTTAACCTGCAGCACTCCCTTTAGTATTTCTTGAAAGGCAGGTTTCTTATTAGCATATTCTCTTAATTTCTGTTTATCTGTGAATATTTTTAACTCTCCATCATTTTTGAATGCCAGCTTTGCTGGCTAGAGAATTTGTGGCTGGAAGCTTTTTTTTCTTTTAGTACTTAAAATATGTCATACCACTGCCTTTTTGCCTCCATGGTTTCAGATGAGAAATCATCACTTAATCTTATTGAACTTCCCTTGCATGTGATGGTTCTCTTTTCTCTTGCTGCTTTCATTATTTTCTCTTTGCTTGAGCCTTGGACAGTTAGACGAGTATATGTCTTGGAGTAGGCCTATTGGCATTTATACTGTTTGGGATGTGCTGCACTTTCTGGACTTGTACATACATCTGCCTCAATAGGATTGGGAAGTTTTCAGCCATTATTTCCTCCAACACTCCTTTTTTCCCCTTTTCATTCTCTTCTCCCTCTGGGATGCCTATAATGCATATGTTTGTATGTTTTGTGTTGTCCTTTAATTCCCTAAGTCCCTGCTGGATTTTTTCTTTTCATCTATTTGTTCTACTATTTGTTTGATTTCAGATGTATTGTATTCCACGTTGCTAATTCTTTACTCTGCCTGTTCAAATCTACTGTTATGTGCTTCCAGTGTCTTTTTGATTTCTGAGATTTTGCTATTCATCACCATCATATCTTTCATGTTTTTATGTATGTTTACAATTTCTTTAGTATGTTTTCCTAGTGTCTTCTTAATATTCTTAATCTCTTTCTTCACTTCATTAAGTTGGTCCATGATGTTTGTTTGCACAGCTTTGATTAGTTGTTCAACATTCTGCACTTCTTCCAGGTTTTTAGTTTGTTCATTTGACTGGGCCATATCTTCCTGTTTGTTATTATAGTTTGTAATTTTTTGTTGCCCTCTGGTAATCTTTTTATCTTGGTTAGTCTATTCAGTTGACTAACTTCTCTCTTTACTCTAGGGTTTTATTTAATTGCTGTTTTTGTGTGTGTGTTACGTTTGCTTTTGACACATTGTTCTTCTTTTTGTATTTCATTGCTTTTGTCTATGTTCTCTTGGAGATAAAAATTAGGGCCAGAGTATGTGAAAGAGGTAAGAACAGTAAAAGGATAATAGTGATAATAATAGTAATTGTTAGAAGTGGAAACATTTAAGACCTTGGAAAATGAATATTAACTCATGTAAGCCATGTAGTGTAATAGGAATAGAAAAGTGAGGTACCAACAATGAAATGGGAAACCAAATAGAGATACATATATATAGTCTGAATTAAATGGCCAGTGTGATGAGGAGAGAGGGAGAGAGAAAGAAAAGAGAAAAAGAGAAAAAATTTAATAAAAGAAAAAACAGGATAGATGAAGTATAAATAAAAACTAGAAAAATTGAGTACTAAACAAAGAGAGGTGGAATGTAAGAATAACAACAGAAAGCAGAAGATAGAGTGATGAGGGAAGGAAAAGAGATAGCATTTTTATATAAAATTGATATTCACCTAAAAGAGGAAAACAAGAAAGAGGAAACACAGTAACCATTAAATGAGCCAGCACCGCCCTGTGGAATTTATCTCTTCATCCAGCTGACTCCAGATCCATGCCCTGAAGCATCCTACTCTATGCATTCCCAAAACAGTTCATTTGGGCAGGATCTTGCCCCCACTTAGCTGTTTTTTTAAGACAGAGATCTGCCTATGTTCCCTTGGGAAAAAAAATTAGTACCAGGGAAAAGGAAAGAGATAGGAAGACAAAAAGAATAATAGTAATGTTAATAACAAAAGTTAAGAGAGCAAACATACAAGACCTAGGAAATTGAAAGATTAACATGAGAAAGAAGCACCAAGGAATGAGATTAAGAAAGTGAAATACAAACAATGAAAGAAGAAACAGAATTGAGAAAAAAATATATTAAATGAATTAAAATGCTGGAGTAGCAAGAATGGGGAAAAGATCATAGAAAAGAGAGAAAGAAAAAAGTAAAAAAGAAGAAATATACAGAGAAAAATGGAGAGAGGGAGAAATGCAAACAAGTAAAATTGGGGACCAAATAAAAGTGGTAGAATGAAAGAACAACAACAGAAAACAAAAGAAATAAAACTGAAGAAATGAAAAGAAATAGCTTAGATAGAATACATCAGTAACCAAAAGAATAAAAGAAAAAGAAGGAAAAGAAACAAGCAGAGATGGAAAGGAAGGGGATACAAAACAAGAAACAAGACAGCAGGAACTCATTAAAAAATAAAAAAAAAAAAGGAGACAGAAGAAAAAAATAATAAACACAGAAAATCAGCCTTCTTTCTTAGACCTCTAAGGATCTTCTCAGGCTGCTGGTGCTAATCACTCACCTTGCAGCATGCACTCTGCAGGTTTTGAACTGGGTTTTAATGAGTAATATAAGGGAAATAAAAGAAACTGAACATTTTTAAAAATAAGAGATCCAATTAAAGCTAACAGAGAGAAAACATCTATATATTCCCTGTAATAAAGTTTCAGCTGAATGCCTGATAACCTGGTGGATCTCTTCTCAAGGAATAGCCAGGCATTGAACAAGGGACCTAATATATGTTAGGCAGGAATTCTCCCACTGAGTGGTTTTGGATTCTTGGGTTGATTAGCCTTTCAGGCTATCCGCCCCTTTTCCCTTGGGCAGGTTAGATCCCCTGCAATTAGCTGGAGTGGTGCTGATCCCTGCTCGTCTCTGTCTTCTCTCTGAAGTAATTCCTCCCTTTACCTAGGTGGCTGGGAATGACTGCGATCCTGAGATGATATGCCTCCCTTCTCCCTGTTGAGTAGGGGTCCCTTCAAATATTCAAGGGGGGCACAGCTGGCTAAACTCACTGCGAAAAAATCTTTCTCCACTGTCCTAGACCCTTCATCCTCGCTGGGAATCTGCTCTCATATTCCCCTTTGAAGCAGGGGGCGGGGTCTCCACCTAGTCTTTCCACCCTCAGGGCCTGTTATGTGTGCCCTTTCCAGTCACCAAGGAAAACAACCCCCGATTATTCCTGGCTTCCCTATCTGTCCAGTACCATCCTAGATGACTCAGAACATCTTCCCATGGAGGTAGATGTCTGCTCTACTCTCAGTTAGATACAATTTGCCAGGAGATTTACCCTTGCTTATTGTTTCACTGGTGGGGAAGGGGAGCCCTTCCGAGGAGCCTGGATGTTTAATAACTCTATTACTTTTTTTGGCTTCTTCATGTCTCTGACACTCACTCTTTTGGGATTTGGTATGCAGTGTCCTGGTTTGCTGTACTCCAAAGCAGGTCCCCACAGCAGCCTTTGGCTTTTTCTTTGTTGTTCTGGAAAGCTGAGATCTATGTCTAACCCATCAGCGATGTTCACACAATAAAAAAATTAGCACTTTTATCAATATATAATATACTTACTTGTCTCTTGTTACAAATTCTTTAAACAAATCAATTTTACTGATACATATTATTATTGCATACAATTCATCCAAAGCATACAATCAATGGCATTTGGTATAATCATATAGTTGTGCATTAATCACTTCAATCATTATTAGAGAATTTTCATTATTTCAATAATAATAATAAACAACACACAAACAAAAACTCATCACCTCTCGATCTCTCTATGCTTCCCTCCTATACATAGTATTTTGTCTCTCTAATTTATATGTATTTATATTTTGTAAAAATCAGTTTTAGATATGCAATAGCACCCATATTCATAATTTATGTGAAGTTTAACTATGTTATACAGTCCCATGCTACACTTTTTAGTTTTCCTTCCAGTAATATAGATGACTTAGACATTCCCATTCAACCACTATCATACCCATATAATAGCTCTGCTACTTAAAAACACTATGATGTGCTTTCACCATTTCTATTCATTTCCAGAGATTTACAAACAAGCTTTTGACCAATTCTGCACAGGTTAATCCTCAGCATTCCATTTTCTATACTCATTTTATATTCTGTTGACCCATATTCAACTTAACAACATGAGATTACACAATATATTTACTTCTTAGAAGCACCATTATACAGTATTTGTCCTGTAACTGGTTTGCTTCACTGAACATAATGTCTTCCAGGTTCATCCATGTTTCTTATGCTTTACTACATCATTTTTTCTTACAGCTGCATAATATTCCATTGTGTGAATACACCACAGTTTGCTTATCCATTCTTTGGTTCATGGAAAACTGGGTTGTTTCCATCTTTTGCTAATTGTGAAAAATGACACTATGAAAATCATTCTGCATGTCTTTTGGTGTCACTGCTCTCAATTCTTCTGGGTATATACTTAGTAGTGGTATTGCCTGGTTAAATGTCAAATCTATATTCAAATTCTTTAGGAACTGCAAAAAAGTCCTCCACAGAGACTGTACCATTCTATATTCCTACCAACAGTGAATAAGTGTGCCTATCTCTATACATCCTCTCCAACGTTTGTACTTCTCTGTCTTTTTAATAGTGGCCATTTAATAGGTGTGAAATAATATCTTATTTTAGCTTTGATTTGCATTTCCCTAACGACTAGTGATGTAAAACATTTTTTCTTGTGTGTCAGTTTTTTTTTGGCTGTTTTGCATTTCTAGTTTGGGAAATATCTATTCAAGTCTTTTGCCCATTTTTTAATTTGATCATTTGTATTTGAGTTGTAGCATCTTTTTGTATAATATGGGTATTAAACCCTTATCATATATGTGATTTTTCAAATACTTTCTTCCATTGAGTCAGTTGCCTTTACACCCATTCGACAATCTTTCAATGTGCAAAAGTGTTTAATTTTGAGACAGTTCTATTTATCTATATTTTCTTTTGTTGTTTATATTTTGGGTGTAAGTTCCAAGATACCACCAACTACCACAAATTCTTTTAGATATTTCCCTACATTTTCTTCTAGTTCTTTTATAGGCCTGGCTTTTATATTTAGGCTTTTGATCCATTTTGAATTGATTCTTGTGTACGGAGTGAGATGGGGGTCCTCCTGCATTCTTTTGGTTATGGATATCCAGTTCTCCCAGCACCATTGTTTAAAAAGACTGTTTTGTCCTATTGACAAAGATTTTATAGTTTGTTGAAAACCAGTTGGTCATAGAAATAAAGGGTCATTTCTGGACTTTCAATTCTATTCCACTGGTCACTATGTTTATTTTTTTTCTTTGCCAAAACCTTGCTGTTTTGACTAATGTAGCTTTGTAATGTTTCTAGGTCAGACAGAGAAATTCCTCCCACATTGCTCTTATTTTTTCCAATGTTTTTGCTATTCAGGTGAACTTTCCTTTTCAAAGAATTTGAAAATTGCCTTTTCTAATTCTCTAGACTGTTGAAATTTAGTTTGTTATTGCAGTCAATGTATAAATAAATTTGTGTAGGATGGATATCTTCATTAAAATTAGTCTTCCAATCCACGAACATGGAATGTTTTTCCATTTGTTTAGGTCTTCATTGATTTCTTTTAGAATTGTTTTGTATTTTTCTGCATATAGGTGCTGTGCTTCTTTGGTTAAATTGATTACTAGGTATTTGAGTACTTTTGTTACTATTGTAAATGTATTTTTTCCCCGGATTTCCTTCACAGATTTTTCAATACTAGTGTAAAAAAAACATTATTTTTTTTTTATTTTTAAGACTTATTTACTTAATATTCCTTATTTATCCCCCCTTCCTACAGATAGTTTTCTTGTTTGTCTGCTAATTGTTTGCTCGCCTTCTCTATGAGGCATTAGGAACTGAACCCAGGACTTCAGACATGAGAGGTGAGTGTCCAACAGCCTGAGCCACATCCGCTTCCTATCGGCTGTGGCATCTGCTGGCTTGTGGCATCAGCTCATTGCAGAAGTGGTGGTTTCTGCTCATCTTCTTTTAGGAGTCAATGGTACCCAAACCCGGGACCTCCCATGTAGTAGGTGAGCACTCAACTGGTTCAGCTACATCCACTTCCCTAAAACATTATTGATTATTGCATGTTATCTTGTATCCTACCACTTTGCTGAACTCAATTATTTGTCCAAATAGCTTTGTGTTATACATTTCATAATTTTCTAAATATAGGATCATGTAATCCATGAATAATGGGAGTTTTTCTTCCTTTTTTTGTATTTGGATGACTTTTATTTTTTTCTTGTCAAATTCCTTTAGCTAGAACATCTAACCCAAAGTTGAATAACAGTGGTGACACTGGGCATCCTTGTCTTATTCCTAATCTAAGATGGAAATCTTTCAACATTCCCCCATTAAATACGATGTTGGCTGTGGGTTTTTCATATATTCCCTTTATCATATTGAGGAATTTTCCTTCTATACTTATCTTTCAAAGTGTTTTTATCAAGAAAGGATGCTGGATTTTGTCAAATTCTTTTCCTGCATCAAACTAGATGATAATGTGTATGTGTGTGTGTTACTTCAATTTGTTAATATACTGTATTACATTAATTGATTTACTTATGTTGAACTAACTTTTCATACCAGGCATAAATCCCCCTTGGTTGTGCTGTATAATTATTTTGAGATGCTGTTGGATTTTATTTGCATGTATTTTGTCAAGGATTTTTGTATCTAAGTTCATTAGAGAGATTTAAAAAAAATTTTTTTTGGAGTATATCATTCATATATGAATATATATAATAAGTGTATAGTGAAAGTTGTGAACTTACAAAACAAATATGCATAACATCATATAGGGCTTCCATACATCACCGCACCACCAATATCTTGCATTTTTGTGAAACATTTCTAGGAATTATGAAAGACTATAGTAAAAATATTACTACAGTACTAACTATATTCTACACTTTGTATTTGCTGTATTTTTCCCCAACCCATCCTATTATTTTTTTTAATTTATTTACTTTTATCCATTTTTAACTCCCCCGTTTTTGCTGTTTTTGTCTCCATTCACTGGGCAATTCTCTGTGTCTGCTTCCTTCCCTCTCCTCTCATCCTTCTCCTGTATTTACCAGGATTCAATCCTCAAAACTCCAATGTGGGAGAGAGGTGTCTTACCAACTGCACCACCTTAATTCATGGTTTTTCAATGTGTCTCCTCTTAGACCATTTAATCCACATCTGCCTCCCTGCTATATCTCTTAAGATTAACCAAAGATGCTTAGAGTTATAGTCATTTCTCAAACACAATGGTCATGTAATAAATCAGGCGTGGTTTATCAACAGCATTCTAAAAACTAGACCTAGGGTGAAAAACTAGGTCTGGGGACACATGCTTGATATTTAATATAGCAAATGTTTAGCCTACCCTAATTTTCACAAAATCAGGACAGCATGAATATACGCAGTAGAGAGATTGATTTTTAATTTTCTTTTCTTGCAGTATCTATTTCTGGCTTTGGTATTAGGGTGATGTTGGCATTCTAAAATGTGTTAAGTAATTTTTCTTACTCTTTTATTTTTTGTAAGAGTTTAAGCAGAATTCGTGTTAATTGTTCTTGAAAGGTTTGTTAAAATTCACCTGTGAAGCCATCTGGTCCGGGACTTTTCTTTGTTGGGAGATTTTTGTTGATGGATTCAATCTCTTTTAATGGGATTTAAGTTCTTATATTTCTTGTGTGTCAGGGTAGGTTGTTTGTGCACTTCTAGGAATTTATCTATTTCATCTAGGTTGTCTAATTTGTTGGCATATAGTTCCTCATAATATCTTCTTATGATCTTTTTTAGTTTTACAGGGTCAGTTGTAATTTCATCCCTTTCATTTCTGAATTTGCTTCTTTACATCTCCTTTTTTTCTTTGTTAGTCTAGCTAAGGGTTCATCAATCTTATTGATTTTCTCAAAGAACCAGTTTTTGGTTTTATTGAGTTTCTCTTTTGCTTTTTGTTCTCAATTCCATTTATTCCTACTTCAATCATTAATCATTTACTTTCCTTTCGCTTTCTTTGTGATTGGTTTACTCTTCTTTTTCTACTTTCTCTAGTTTTTCAGTTAGATCTTTGATTTTAGCTCTTTCTTCATTTTAATGAAGACATTTAGGGCTATAAATTTCCATCTCACTACTGCCGTTGCTGTATCCCAGAAGTTTGATAAGTTGTGTTCTCATTTTCATTGTCTCAATATATTTGCTGATTCCACTTACACTTTCTTCTTTGAACGACTGATTATTTAAGAGTGTGTTATTCAGTCTCCAAACATTTGCAAGTTTACCTCTTTCCCATCTATTACTGATTTCCAGTTCCATTCCATTATGATCTGAGAGGTGCTTTGCATAATGGCAGTCGTTTTACATTTATTGAGATCTGCTTTGTGAGATAACATGTGATCTACCCTGGAGAAAGATATATGAGACTTGAGAAGAATGTATAACCTGCTGAGTTTGCGTGCAATATTCCATATATGTCTGTTAGGTCTAGCTCATTTATCATATTATTCAAGTTCTTTGTTTCCTTGCTGATCTTCTGTCTAGTTCTATCTAATGATGTGAGGAGTGGTTGAAGACTCCAATTATTATTGTAGAGATGTCTATTTCTGCCTTCAGTTTTGCCAGAGGTTTCTTCATGTATTTTAGGGTACCCTGGTTAGGTGTATAGATAATTATGTCTATTATATCTTTCTGGTGGATTGTCTCTTTTATAAATATATAATTGCCTTCTGTATCCTTTGTAATTTTTTGCATTTAAAGTCTGTTATGTCCAATATTAATATAATAACCCTTGCTCTTTTTGGTTATTGATTGCATGGTGTATCTTTTTCCATCCTTTCCCTTTCAACCAGTTTTTATCCCTTGGTCTAACATGAGTCTCTTGTAGGCAACATATGGATTATTCAGATTTTTTGTCCATTCTGTCAGGCTTAATCTTTTGCTTGGGAAGTTTAAGCCATTCATATTCAATGATATTCTGTAAATGCGTTATTTACTTCCACCATTTTATTCTTTGTTTTTCATATGTCATATCTTATTTTTGTCTGTCTTTTTATTCTTTTGGTTATTGTTTCTGCTATTCTTGTCTTCTATACTCTCCTCCAAGCCTCTCTCTTCTTTTTCTTTCAGGCTATCAGTTTCCCTTTAATATTTCCTGCAAAAGCAGACTCTTTTTTTATGAACTCTCTTAGTTTCTGTTTGTTTATGAATATTTTAAGCTTACTTTCATATTTCAAAGACAATTTTGCCATACTAAGAATTCTTGGCTGGCAGTTTTTCGCTTTCATTTTCCTAATTGTATCATACCTCTCTCCTCTCACCTCCATGGTTTCTGATGAGAAATCTACTGTGTGACCCTTGTATGTGATGGTTTGCCTCTCTTTTGCTGCTCTTAGAATTTTCTCATTATCTTTGACATCTGACATTCTGAGTAGTATTTGTATTGGGGAAGGTCTATTGAGATTTATTCTGATTGGTGTATGCTGCACTTCTTGGACATGTAAGTTCATTTCTTTCATGAGAATTGTGAAATTGTCAGACATTATTTCCTCAAATACTCTTTCTGTCCCTTTCCCTACTCTTCTCCTTCTGGAGAAGACATTCAGTTTTTTATTTTTTATTTTTTATTTTATTTTTCAATTTTATTTTTAAATAAGCTTTAGGTAAATAAAAGATACATCAAAAATATAGGGGGAGGCCCATATACTGCAATTGATTCCCCTCCCAAACTTTCCCCATTAGCAATATCTTTGATTAGTGTGATCATTTGTTACAATTGATGATCACATATTGAAACATTGCTACTAGCCATGGACTACAGTTTACTTTCTAGTTTACACTTTGCCCCATGCAATTTTATAGGTATTGACAAAAGGTATAAGACCTTGTATCAGTCATTGCAATGTCATTCAGAACAAATCCAATATCCTGAAAATGCCCCATGTTACACCTATTTTCCGTCTCCCTCCCTCAGAACCCCTGTGACCACTGCCTTTATATCAATGATAATTTTTTTTTCCATTGCTGGAATAATATGTTTAATTTAGTCCATAGTTGTATTCCCTCCTTATGTTTATTCATTCCTCAATCTTTAGGATTTTGGAAGGGTGATGCCTACTCTGCTTCTTATTGAGAGATCTTAGATTTCATAGGGCAGATAGATGGAACTGTCTTTCTTGCAGTGTAAATACTGTTTTTATTTTGTTGTGTTTTTTTGGATGAGCATTGTCCATCATGGTCATTTTGTTTGTTGTCCTGGGTGAGTCTGATGAACTGAAGAGTGGGTGTTGCAACTCTACTGAGATTCAGGATTCAACCAGCATATGAACAGACCAAAGATATTTACAAGATACAAGTCTCTTGTACATATATTCAATGATTATAATGTTAATTATAGCTTCAAATAAAAGGGGCAGAAGCGACATGTATAGGGAAATTTAAATGAGTCTAACTCTGTTACATTGGGGAAAATATATATCAATGTAAGGCCCATTGACAAAGTGCCTAATTTTTTAGATGGTCTTCCCTTCCTCTAGTGTCTAGATGTCTCTAGATCCCACACAAGCACCCTTGCTTGAGGCACTGTAGCAATCAATGAGCTCCTTCTGAGACATGCATAAGTTTATCCCCTTAAATGACATCCTGACACATTTCAATCTCTTAGCCATGAAAAAGCTGTATATAATATTTCCCCTTTTTGATCAAGCTCCTTTTCCAAATACATCAATAGTTGGCACTTGGTAATAATCCTTTGATGTCAGAGAGGCTAATCCCCGGGAGTAATGTCATAAGCTAGGGTGAAGGTAGTGAGTTTATTTGCTGAGTTTGGCTTAGAGGGAGGCCACATTTGAATAACAAGGAGGTTTTCAGTATATAACACTTAGCTAACATATAACATTAGGGTAAGTTTCAATTTTATAAGGAAAATGGCCATAAGTGCAACCATCAATGTCAAGAACCTGGTGTATTGGTCTGTCCTCTTTTGCTAGGCACTACCCATGTATTCTAGGGATTCTTGCTACTCTATTAGAGAATATAGAAGGACTACCCAATATTGGAATTCAATATTCTTTTGGTTAATATGTGGGTTTACAACCACCGAGACAACACCCCATGACCACTTGGACATATTCATATTCTATAAAGGGAATCCCTAGGTACACGTTTCTCCACACATCTCCCCAATACCAACTCCCTACCACGTGATCCTCCCCTGCCATAGTTGTGAACCTTCTGCCTTCCAAAACCTCCCCCAAAACTAAGCCAAAAAATAAATGAATAAAAATATTAAAAAATAAAATAATAAAAACATATAAAATATAATTAAAAATAATAAAAATTAAAAAAGAATTTGCATCTTTTAGCCCCATAATTTATGTTATATTTTTATGTACAGTGACAATTATTTCTTTATGTCCCCCAGTGTCTTATTTTTTTTTTTTGCTTATTTTTGAAGAAACTTTAGCTTACAGAAATGTCACATAGAAAATATAAGAGATTCCTCTATACTTCACTCTCTCCCTTTCTCACATTTCTCCTTATTGATAACATCTTACATGAGTATGGTACATTTGTTACAATTGATGGACAAATATTGAAACAGTTCTACTAACCATGGTCAATGGTTTACATTATGAATTACATTTTGTACCATACACATTTATGTTTTGAAAAAATTTATAATGGCCTGTATCAGTCATTGTGAGATCATGCAGAACAATTCCAATGCCTTAAAGCTGCCCTATGTGCAATCTATTCTAAGCTTCCCTTCCCTTCCCCTTGGAATATAAGGTAACCACTAAGTTTCAATTGAAGAATAAGTTTCATAATCGCATGCATTAATATTGATGGCTTGACATAGTGGTCTGTTTTCTTTTATTAGGCATTGTCCCTCAAATTGAGAACATAACAGGACTCCCCTGAATGGGATTTTAATATATTCTTATTTATCATGGGGGTCTCCACCCTCTGAGATAAAACACTAACAAGATGAACGTTTTCATATTCTATAAAAGCATGCCCCAGGTGCACCTGATGCCATAATCCCCCACCCCTGATACTTTCAACAGTAACCCTCACTTGCCGTATTTGCCAAAAAAACATTTCCATCATCATATTTTAATCACAGACCTACAAATCCCCAGAGTTCACATGTTTCTTCTTCCAACCCTCTCCGCAGCTCCATGGATAATCCAGCTCAACACTCCCATCCTGTTCACCCTCACATCCCTGCACCACTCTCATGCCCATCCACTGCCTGACTAACCCTTCCACCTTATCACAAGTTTTGTCCATATTGAGCATTGGCTCAGCATACTTTACTCTCTTTCTGTCTTCTGAAAACCTATCATCCAGACTCTATCTCTGTGAGTCTGCTCAATTTGCTTAAGTCATATCAGTGAGGTCATGTAATATTTGTCCTTCAGTGACTGGCTTACTTCACTCAACTAAAGTCTTCTAGATTCATCCATGTTGTCTCATGTTTTAATACTGCATTCCTTCTTAAAGGTGAGTAATATTCCATTGTATGTATGTACTACAATTTGCTTTTCCATTCATGTGTTGATGAACACTTGGGTTGCTTCTACATTTTGGCAATGGTGAATAATGCTGCCATGAACATTTTTGTGCATATATCTGTTCAAAGACATATACGTTTTTGTGTTTTGTGTTATCATTTAACTCCCTGAGCTGCTGCTCAATTTTTTCCATTCACTTCTTTCTCTGTTCTTTACTTTCTTCAAATTCAGCTCTTCTGTTTTCTGTATCACTTATTTCTTTTTCTATCATTTTGAGTCTGTCCTTGTATGCTTCTAATGAGTTTTTATCTCACTTATCATGTATTCCGTTCCTATGAGCTCTGTTACTTTTCTATTTAGGTTTTCAAATTCTTCTTTGTGGTCACTCAGTGTTTTCTTGGTGTTCTTTATCTCTTTAGCCATATTGCCTTTCTATTTATTAATTTGATTTTGGAAATTTGTGTAACTGTCATTGATTAGTTGTCTCAAATCCTGTGTCTCATCTGGGGCATTGTTATTTTCCTTTGCTTGGGTCATTTCTTCCATTTCCTTAGTATGGCTTGTAATTTTTTGCTGATGTCTAGGCATCTTATTATGATAGGGAGTTTAATCAGATGCTCAATTTCTTTCTTTTTCATAGGGATTTAATGGCAAGAGTTTATGTTACTGATGTTCTTTGACTCATACTTCAACCTGTTCTGAGTCTTTATGATTGTCCCTGTTAGTTGCTCAAATATGGGCCCTGGACAATTTTTTGCAGACCCACTTCCATAGGCCTAGGGGAAGGAGGCTATAAAGCCTGGAAAAAACCTCTTAATGACTTTTAGTTTCCTCCTGTGCATGTCCTTGGTCCACCAGGAGATGGTGCTTTTTGACAACCCTCTTAATTTAATGGGTAGTTGGGGTGTGTTTGCTGCAATCCAGACTGGATCATGTGAAAGAGGATCCTGCCTGGAGGCTAAGACCTTTGTAATTCAAACTTTTTTTCAGAGGCAGTACTCCAACCTTGGTTAACTCCCTCCATTTTCCCAAGTAGGAATTAATTCTACTCTATTCTATATCTTCAACAACCAGTCCTGGTCAGTAGAGAGGGATATTGAGAGGGTCAGACCTCTTTAGTCCCCTTTAGGCTCCCAAGACAAAAAATGGTGAGGCCTCACTCATTCTGGAAGGGTTTATGGGGCACAACAAACCAAATTTGCACACAAAAGCTGAGTCAGCCTTAGGCTGTGACCCTGTCTCTCCAATTTCCTGGGGAGTTGGATCCCTGGGGCCCCATTTGTCTGTAGCCACTGGCCTCCAGGCCTGAGATTTCAAATGTGTTTATTTGGTCAGGGAGGATGCCAGCAGCTGGAGCTGCAGCTTTTAACTCATACTTTCATCATCATGATTCTATTCTTTTGCCCCTCTCTTCTGGGCAGTGTCCAGCCTTCCTCTGGTGTCCAAAACCCCAGTAGAATTTATTCAACACCATTTCTATCTGTTCTCTAGCTGTTTTTCTGGGAGAGATGAGAACTCATAACAGTTTTGACTTAGCTTATTTTGTATGATATTAATGTACCCACCCCATCTCTATTTTTGGTAACCAGGTAAATGGAATTTTATTCATCCTTTCACTGTACATCTATCAATGGCTTGATCTAAAGTGACTCTCTTGGAGACAGCACATAATTAGAAAATTTGCTTTTATCCCTTGTGCCAAGCTTTGCCTTTTGAGGGACAGTTTAATATATTTACATTTAAAATAATTTCTGATATGAAAGGACTTGCTTCTGCCAATTGGCTATTGAATTCCTTTATGTGTTATACCTCATTTCCTCCACTACTGCCTTCTTTTGTTTAGTTGATTTTTATTCTGTTTGGATTTTATTCCTTTCTCACTTCTTTGGCATGTTTTAGGTATTTTCTAAGTGGTTAAAATGGGGATTGCGACAAAAATCTTATTCTAAATTTATAAAAAATATGAGTTTGAATACCATAGTAAACTATTTTTTTACAAAGCTAGTACCTCCTTCATGTTGTTTTACAACTTTATTCTTTGTGTTCTGAATAGCATGTACATGTAATTATTTATGAATTTGTCTTTTAAAACATGCAGGGTATTAAATGTGGATTTATTCACCAAAATAAAATTATGCTGGTTTTTATATTTTATATTTACTTCTGTAGTTATCTTTAACACAAATATCAACTTCTTTTTTCTTTTTTTT
>JAQZBX010074638.1:0-14722 GCA_029593785.1 Cabassous unicinctus
TAAAGTAATTCATTTTCAGATGAATTTGGGAAATGCCATTTCTTTTTCTTGGAGTTTTGGAAGGTGAATTAGCATATTAAATTGTTCCATAACTCCAAAGTAAACTGTTTAATACAATACTTCCCAAATATTTTTTCCTGATATATCATTGGTTTCCATTAGAGTAGGAAATAATAAATAGCACAATTTGGGAAATAACTCACCAGAAGACACTGAATCCCAGAATTGTAACAGGAAAAAACAGATGAGCTGAAGGAAGTAGGAAATCTCATTTTTGTGCAGAATGAACAGTTTCTAACAAAATAGGGGGAAAAAAAAAATTAAAAAATCAAAAAGTTTCTTATCCATTAGCTGTGTGGGATATTGAGAGAAAACTGCCCATAGGAGCCTCATTGTATCTTCCCAGGTATCTGAAATTTCAATACTATATATTCGTTTTGGAAAAAGTTTTTATACTCAATTGTAATGTCTGCAATTTTATTGTCAGCACTTCTTGTATTGTGGTAAGAATATTATACCAGCTATCACATAAGAGTTGATATCAGTTATTGCACTTCAGTTTAAAATAAAATGAGGAGAATTTGATGCCTCTTTTTACTGAATGTACCTTCCTCTAACAATGAAACTTTTCAATATGTAACTATCATGATCAATAAAAAACAAATGATACATAATTTTAGTGAAATTTACAGAAATATTAATATCCAGTCATAACGAAAAATTAGTCTCATCAATTCTTAACTATTTTAATCAAAACATAATCTAGGGGAGTGGAGGTAGCTCAGTAGTTGAATGCCTGCTTCCCATGTTCCTGAGTTCAATCTCTGGTATCTCCTAAACAAAAAAAAAGCCTAATCTAATCTTGGTTATAATCAAAGAGGTGTATAAACTCATCTATCCCAATGCACCTCACATATTTTATCATATTCAGTGATATCTACAGGAAATATCTAAGGTAATAATAAAAGTTTATTTTCCCTGGTATCTCTAATATTAAGGGTCAGTATTAATAAGATTGATTATATTTTCTTAGGTAGTTTGTAACTATCAGATAAAAGATGGGACCATAGTAATCATGCCATGGTTTAAATGCTGATGAGTATAACATATATTCTATATCCACACTGCTTGTTTTTGAATCCCAGATGAATCACTTACTAGCTATTTCACCTTGTTAAAGTTACTTAATTCTAGGCTTTAGTTCCCTTGTGTACAAAATGGCTAAAATTATCAAACATACATCCAGGAAGTCTTAAAATAAATAAATAAGATAATGCATGTAAAGGGACCACTCTACTAGTCTTTATATTTATTATCTTCTTAAAACATCAGTGCAAAGATCTCTGTTTTTTTCTTTCAAGTACCTGCTCTTAACTCAGGCTTCTTTCTGAGCAGGAAGGAAAGGTAAAAAGAAATTGTAGCATATTTTCTTCATAAGTTTTTTCTCCCTTTAATATTTTTAAAAGATCCACCAGGAATTTTGGGAGAGGAAATATGAAATATGAATTTAATTGTTTCTTCATATGGGTAGTCAGTTGTCTCTGCATTATTTGTTCAATAGTCCATTCCCAAACCATTCAGGGACAAAATATTTGCAATGCACCAGGAATTCTTATCTCTAATATATAAATAACTCTACTATTAAGCAAAACACTGATAACCCAATAGAAAAGTGAACAAAGGATATGATCACACAATTTATAAAAAGTTTAAAAATTACAAAAAATTACAAAATTTACAAAAATTACTAAACAACCAACCTCACTAATAATCAGAAAAATCTAGATTAGAACAATAACAAGATATCATTTCCTATCTATCAACATTATTAAATCTAACAATACCAACTTTTGGACGTCATGTGATAAAAGAGGAGCACTTATATTTCTAGGAGCATAAGTTGGTATGACCACTTCATAGAAAAGTACCAATCCCTAGTAAAGTAGAGAATACACTAGTATCTAGCAATTCCATTGTTAGGTCCCCATAATGAAAAACAGCTTGCACATATACTTAAAGGGACATGTACAAAGATGTGTATTGCAAAACTATTTTAATAGTGTCCTCAACAGGTGAATAGAAAAACTGTGGTTTAGTAATATTATGAAATATTTTACTGCATATTAAAAATGAAATAGATTTACATGCATCAACTTAAAACTCAAAAACATAATGCTGTGTGAAAAAAACAATACCTACTCTCCAGTTCATTGGACACCCCAGGACAACTAACAAGGAGATGATGATGGACAATGCCTATCCCAAGGAACATAGAGTGTCTGCAACTGCAAGCAAGATAGTTCCATCCATCTGCCCCATGGGATCTCAACCACCTCTCAATTAGAAGTAGAGTAGTCATTACCGGCATAAAATTCTCAAGATTGGGGAATGAACAATGGACTAAAGTAGACTTATTATTCTTCTATAAAAATTATTATTCTAGCAATGCAAGAACTCTTATCAGTGTTATATAAAGGCAGGGATGACCAAAGGTTCTGAGGGTTGGGAGAGGGAAAAATATGTGTAATATGGGGGCATTTTCAGGACATTGGAGTTGTCTTGCATGACATTGCAGTGATGGATATGGTCCACTGTATATTTTGTAATAACCTACAAAATTGTACAGGACAGAGTGTAAACTATAATGTAAAGTGTAATCCATAGTAGCAATGCATCAATATGTGTTCATCAATTGTAATAAATGTACCACGTTAATGAGGGATGTTGTTGATGTAGGAAAGTGTGGGAGAGGGAGAGAGTGGGGCATATAGGAATCCTTTATATTTTTTATTTAATATTTATGTAATGTAAAGTTTTTTTTTAAATAAAAAAGCTATTTAAAAAATCTATACAATGTAAAAATGTAAATATACAATAATACATATTGTTTATGAAAATAGATGTCTGTGTAATAAAGGTAAACATTTTTGCAAAAAAAAAACAAAAACAACACTACAGCACCTTTATGTCATTGATTTTAATTTAAAGTCATGAACTTCAACCAGGCAGCATCCCTTTGTTTTAATTACAGCAAACTTCCCTCTTCCTGTTGGTTATCAAGGTGGATAGCATTTATTAATTTCCACTAAACAATGACATGTTAACATTCTAAGTAGAAAAGCAAAAATAAAAATAAAAATACTTTCAAGTTCAAAGTTATAATTATGCTTGAATACTTCTTTTTAAATTTACTATAAGAGACCCAAAAAATTTCTGGAAGTAGGATGGCCCTTAGATTCAAAAGTCTCCAGATTAGGTCCTACCTGTGCCATTGAGTGCTTATTTAATCATTAACAAGTCATATTACCCCTATAAACATCAATTTCTTCATGGGTAGCATATATAGATTTCTAATAATGATTTATTAATGTGATGCCAATGATGGTACTTTGTACAGTCTGAAACATTTCACAACTAAAAACCAGAGCACTTTAAAACAACATTTACCAGAACTTGGCATACCTTCAAAATATTCTATAGAAACTGATTTTGCAGCAAACATACTGAAAGATATTTCTAAACTTCAAATTTGAAAATTATCTCCATGTGATAATTTTCCCTTGTCCAGGCAAATCTATTGTGTCTGGTCTACCTTGGTAAAAGTTCACTGCTCAGAATCCCTCTCAAGCTTTAAAAACCATGCACTAAACTCCAAAGCAGTCCCCCATATCAGAATCTTGAGAAGTTAGGTCCAGAAAACTCTTCTGAAAAACCTCTCACATAATTTTAATATGTATCCGGAATTGAGAGCCATCAGAGAGCAAAAAAAAAAAAAAAAAAAAAAAAAAAAAAGGAATATGGTTTAGAGACTGAAGTCAGACAGGTTTGATGAGTGTGGAAAAGTATAGTCCTGACCACAAATAAGGGATAACTCTTGCCACTGTATGAAGAATGCTAGAAGCTCCAAGTTTAGAAGGAAAATATATAAAGCCGCAAGCCGGAAAAACAACACCCACAACTGTTGGCAGACGCTAAGGCAAGTGCAGCAACACCAAGTTAACATCGGCAACTGATGGCATGGGTACACAGAGTCAGGGCCCAACAAACTTTCAGCAGATGATCCCTTGGTACTTGCTCAGAATAAGGCATCCAGAAAGGGCAAATATTTCTCTTGTCAGATACACAGCACAAAGGGTGCAAACGAGCAGGGGAAGAAGTCCTGTTGAGGCTCTTTTTCCTGGGTGACTGGAAAGTGCTCTGTGCCAGGGTAGGCAAATGGAAGCTCTCTGTCCCCTCTTTTCACCAGAGAAGCCTGTTGGAGTGAGATTTCTCTGTGCTGTGGGGGTGGGGGCCTGCCACTGAGCATCTAGGACTGCTGGTTCCTGGTTTCCAGGTTTAAGGTCTGATCAGGTATTTTCAATAGAGTTAAGATCTCCCCAGGGTTGTGGAATGGTGCATGATAGGAAAAGATGTAGGGGCAGCAGGGCCAGAGGAGGCTGCTTAGTGTGTGCTCTTGACTTCCTCAGAAAAGGAGGTGGGGGTAACCAAGGTAGAAAAGGTGTTGGGGGAAGCCATGATAGAAAAGGAGGTGGGGGCAGCATGACCAGATGATGCTGTTTAGCACATGTTCATGACTCACCCAGAGAAGGAGGTGGCGACAGGGCAGAGCAGGGCTCTGTGATGGTTGTTGAACAGCTGTCTGTGATTTCCCTAACAGTGGTTTCCTTGGAATGTCAGACCCAGGTAAGTATTTATTCAGAAGTGATACTCTTATTTAAATGTAACAAAATTTCCACACACAAAAAAAGTTTTTCTAAAAGGAAAATATACCACAAAGAAATTAAGAACAGAATAGTTACTCTTGACAAATGAATCAGTTTTTGGAAACAATAAAATAAATATCTTATAACAAAGCAAAAGCAAAAACAAGAAAACTGTATACATTCTTTGAGAGAAGATAAGAATTTAAAGACTAGGTACAAACCAAATGATAAAAATAGGGGTGTTAGTTAAAAAGAAATAGATGGAGGAATAATTAAGTAAATTTTAAAAAAAGACTCTTGAGTTATAAATAATTAGTGCAGTCTACAAATTAAAATAACAAGTTAAAGCACAATTAACAGGAAAAAAGAAGTATACCCTGGACACAGCCAACGCAATTCCTGAATTTTTAACATGACGGAGATATCTTAAATGACTCCAAAGTAGCCCTTTGGAAAATAGATAAGATTACCATATACTAGTCTTTCTACTAAGAGTATCTAGAAAATCTGGAAAAACTACAAAACAGAAAACTACTTTTAAAAGCTATAAAATAGTGTTTTTAAAAATATTTATAAGAATCTGAGGGGAAAGATTGTAAACCACAATGTAAACTAGAATCCACACCTAATGACAATGCTCCAAAATGTGTTCATCAATTGTAACAAATGTATCACACTAATGAAGGATGTTGTTAATATGAGAAAGTGTGGGAGGAGTAGGGAGTGGGGCATATGGTAATCCCCTACATTTTTTATGATTTGTCTCTAATGACCTGCCAAAAGCAAAAGTAAATTCTCTCTGGAGAAGGAAAACATCATTCAGAACATTTTAAATGTTATAAATTGTCTGTCATTTAATCCAAAAGGACCAAGCTTAGAAAAGATAGGATCAAGAGATAAAATTATAATAGACACAGACTCACAGGTGAACTAAGTATTAAAGAAGCCAGATAGTGACTTTTTAAAACATACATATACATACATAAACAATAAATGTATAGTAAGAGCTGTGAACTTACAAAATAAATGTGCACTACATTATGCAGGGGTCCCATACATCACCCCTCCACCAACACCTTGCATTGGTGTGAAATATTTGTTACAAACTATGCAAGAGCATCATCAAAATATTACTACTAACTATAGTCCATATCTTACATTTGGTGTATTTTCCTCCAACTCACATGTGTTAGTCATCCAAAGGGGTGCTGATGTGAAATACCAGAAATCTGTTGGCTTTTTAAAAGGGCATTTATTCAGGGTAGAAGTTTACAGTTACCAGGCCATGAAGCATAAGTTACTTCCCTCACCAAAGTCTGTTGCCACATTTTGGAGCAAGATGGCTACTGATGTTCAGCCTTCCTCTTCTTCTTCCTCTTCCCCTTAAGGCTGGGCTAAGTCTTGTCTCTCTCCTGGGGCTCATTTCTCTCTGGGCTCAGTTGCTCATTCTCTCCACAAGGTCAGCTGTAGACTATAGGTGAATGGCTTACCTCTCTTCCCAGGGCCTCTGCCCTGTGTCTAAAGGAGACTTCTCTCTTCCTCTATGTTCTTCTGTGTGTTCCTTCCCAGGGCTCCAGCTCCAAAATGCCAACTAACTCCTGTGCCTTGTTGTCTACTCTGTAAGTGCCTGCCCACCAAAGGGGCAGGAACACAGCATCCTATTGACATGGCCCAATCAAAGCCTTAATCATTATGTAATCAAGTAAAAGTGAAACCTTTTAATCCAATATAATCTAATATGTCTGAAGGGATAGACTAGTTTACAAACATAATCCAATATGTATTTTTGGAATTCATGAATAATATCAAACTGCCACACCACCCAATTATTTTTTTATTATATTTTTATTACAGAGATTGTGAACTTACAAAACAATCATGCACATGTGTAGAATTCCCATACAATATACCCCCACCACCATACCACACCATGGTGGAATATTTGTTACAGATTATGAGATAATATCATCAAACTATTACCACTAACCATGACAGCTGCTTTTTAAAATTACTGGGACTTTTTAATTTTTTTTTTAATTTTTAAAAACACTTTATATTACACAAATGTCACATCAAAAATATAAGGGGATTCTTATATACCACACCCCTTCCCTCTCCTCCACTTTCCCTCATTAACATCTTTCATTACTATGGTAAATTTGTTACAATTGACAGCAATATATTGAAGCATAGCTACTAGCCATGGTCTATAGTTTACGTTATACTTTACACTTTGCACCACTCAATTTTATCGGTTTGACAAAATGTGTAATGGCCCATATCAATCACTGCAATATGATACAGGACAATTCTAATGTAAATTATTGGGATTTTAATGTTCAATAAAATACATGACAACAGGAGAAATGAATTTATTTGTAAGCAAGTGCTGAATGGTCTCCAATTCACCAACAACTCAGATTCTCATTTCCTGATCAGCGCAGGTTAAGATTTGTCAATGAGAGGAAATCCCATGGCATCTTGAAGTGGAAGCCATGGTTCTCGGGAGCCTACACCATGTGAAGACCATTGGTACACCCCCAAGCACACCCCATCCCCAGTGCCCCAGTGCAGTGTATGGTCAGGGGTTTACCTAATCCTCCTACTTGGTATTCACTCCCCCAGCTCATTCCCCATGTAAGTAAACCCAAATTCCTGTATTAAACCACTGTTCCTACCCTACTTGTCATGGGGCTGCTTGCCTTTCTAATACCGATTGATAAAGTAAGTTTCTCTTAGTTCCCATTTTATTGAGACTTTTTAGCATGGATAGAAATTGAATTTTATTTAAAGTCTTCATATCTGTGGAGATAATAATATGATTTTTAGGTTATTTTTTTATGTTGGATTATATGAATAGATTTTCCAGTAATAAGCCACCACTGCACTTTGGGAATAAACATTTTGTAGGCATGATGCACTCTTTGTAATGTGCTCTTACTTCTGTTTACTAATGCTTTGCTTAAGAGTTTAGTGTCCACAATTATGACATTGGTCTTAGTTTTGTTTGGTTGATGTTATTCAATTTTGTCCAGGTGTTTGGCATGTTAGCCTCACATTGTAAAAAGTGACCTGGAGATCTTCCTTTGTTTTCTGTGCTCTGGAATAATTTAAATACCATTGAAAATATTTCATTTTTAAAAATTTGGAAAAAAAATGTGCAAGAGGCTCTAATAATTTTCCCTTTTGCATCTATGGAATTTGGTCTCCTTGAATTTTTTATTTCACTGGGCTGTTACTAAATATTACATTTTCTTAAAATATATGCAAAAGTCTTTTATTATTTTTAATATTTACAAATTTGATAGTTATTTAGTTATTTATTTGTATTTTTTACTTTGTGTATTTGTGCTTTCCACCATTTTAAATCATTAGTTAATGGTTAGTCTGTTTCCCTAATTTTTTGTCACAGAACTATTCATTTTTGTTTTTATCTTTATCAATCTTTCCGTTTTCACTTAGTTTGTTATTCTTTTTCTAAATTTTCTAAATTTTCCAGTTAGAAATAAATTCACATCACCATCATGCTGGTGTCTAAGTTAGAGCTCTTTCTCCACAACTCCATGTATTTCTTCCTCACCAAACTCTCCTTTTTGGACACATATTACACCACAGGCATTGTTCCCCAGATGCTTTTTAACCTGGGAAGCTCTAAGAAGACCACCATCTATGTGGGGTGTGCAGTTCAGCTTTATTTCTTCCACATGATGGGGGGAACGGAATGTCTCCTCTTGGCTATTATGTCTTTGGATTGCTATGTGGCCATCTGCCAGCATCTCCATTACACCTTCATCATGAATCAGTGCTTCTGCATCCTCTTAGGATCCATTGCATGGCTGGGTGGTTGACCTATGCCATCTCCGAAGCTGCTGCCACATTACAGCTGCCACTCCGTGGTCTCAATAAACTGGATCATTTGTTGTATGAGATTCCTGTTCTGATAAAGATTGCCTGTAGTGAAAATAGTGCTAATGAGCTCACACTCTCAGTGGGTGCATTTTCATGTTAACTGTTCCTCTGTGCTTAATTCTTACTTCCTATGCTTATATTGGACATGCTGTATTTAAGATGAAATCTGAGGGCAGGAAAAATGCCTTTGGGACTTTCTCCTTCGATTTCATTGTTGTTTTCTTGTTTTATGGTCCCACTATTAGCATGTACCTCCAGCCCACCTCATTCATCTCAAAGAACCAGTCTAAGTTCTTGGCTGTCTTCTATGGAATGGTGACTCCTACACTCAACCCCTTCGTCTACACACTTAGGAATAAGGATGTGAAGGGGGCAGTGGGCAACCTGGTGAGGAGGATTTTCAGTTTCAAGTGACAGTTGTAGACATCAAAGGGAATTATTTAACAGTAGAATAAGTATATGCTATGGTTTCTCTAATAATTTATTCTTATTTCCTAATTCCCCAAATATCCTGGTAGATATTCCCATTCCAAAATGTGTCATGTTTCTGTTATACTTAATAATTATTTTAGGCAAGGGTTATATTAGACTAGCATACACCAGTGTGGTTACTGTGTTTGTGAAAATATATTAAAATATTTCCCTGCAGCATGGTTATAGAAAAATAGAAACTGTGATAAAAGTAAATTTAGATAATATAAATTATGGTATAAATTCATTTGTTCAAGCTAATCATCATAAAATAACATGACATCCTTTCATTTATTGGCTTCCATTCACAGTGTCACCTGGGAAACACTCCGTTACTATCTGTGACTTCAGCCCATGCCTATATTGGTATATTGGTAGTATGGGTACAATGCCCATTTTTTCTCTCTCTTTATGAGGTATCAGGGGTTGAACCCAGGACATGGGAAGTAGATGCTCAACTACTGAGCTGTATCTGCTCCCCATATATGGGAAGCAGGTGATCAAACACTTGAGCTACAGCTGTTCCCCTACAATGCACAGTCTTTATGAAGCATTCTGTGCTTTAGGAGACTCTTTGAGTGAGTATCATAAGTTTATCATTCTCAATTTATATAAAGGTATTGTTTCTGAAAATGCATTGCAATTCATGTTTAACAAATGAGCAGTATTTCTATATTTTTAATCAAATAATTTATCATTAAATATTAAAAGGCAAAGAAAAATAATAGAAAATGTATAGATTAATTCCTTACTGTTCTTTTTAATATTTTAATGTTCTGTCTTCTAAATCCATGAGAAATATTAGTAATAAACCACAACCAGAAAATGTATCTGTACATAATATGAAAGACCCAAGAATTCCTTTGAAACTGTGGAAAAATAAGTATGACAAAGAAATAATATGTATTTCTGGAATCAAAAGCAACAGGATTTACTTTGACAAACAATCTGAGGACATTTTTATCGATGCAAAGTTTAGATGCAAATAGTGTTCAAAATCCATGTCAGATGTTGAAAGTCCTAAGACTTGGTTCTTCGGACTCACATCCAAAATTCAAACTCTTGCCATAAGTTACATGAAATTTATGAGAACCATTTAATGGCTTTAAAGTAGCTGATGTTGAATGAATATGGTCAGAATTCAACCTCATGTTCTGTCCTGAAGAAAGGAAGACTTGTAAGAAAAAATAATATCATTTTGATTTTTTGGCATGTATTTTGGTATGACCAAGTTCTAAACAAATTATTTGAAGAAAAATCTTATGGTACCTCAACAAAAATCAGCTGCAACTTTAGGGGCTTTGGAATATTTTGTTTGGAAAGAATTCTAAGTAGACTTCAAAATTGACCACTTTCCTGAAAATGTTTTGAAATTTTCTGCACAAACACTTGAAAATAAAAATTCTATGATGTTAGATAATATATTGATCATTTTCATTATTTTTTAGCTTCTTTGGAAGAGACCCTCATGTCTAAAATGGAAATGAGAATATTGCCCTCAGAGAATTTTGTGATGGCTAGCAGTAATGTGTAAATTAGCATTCAATAAATTGTAGTTACTGTGACAAGCCTTAACCGAGTTTCCACTGATTTTTCTGCTATTTTCAGGAACAGAATTTGATTTTTTTGGGTATTATTTAACTACAGTTTTATTGAGATAACATTCACATGCCATAATTAACTATATAATTGAGCTGTTTTAGTACATTAACAAAGTTGTGCAACACCATATAGAAAAAATTTTTCTACATTTTCAGATCTCTAGGATGTTAGAGAATACAGTTTAATATTTTTAACTCTAAAGAGGAGATCAATAGCGAATCTTCAAAATATGCCATGTCCCTTTTATTATTGCTTAAGTTATTTTTCTAAGGTATTCTTCCATTCAAAAGAATACAGTAATTTTTAATTTGGTGTAACATTCGTGGCAATATTTGTGTCAAATGCTTGTCTGTAAAGACTAGCTAGCAAGTTCTGACTGCTTTCTTAATATATCCTTGTGTCCTGAACTAAATTAATATGACTAGCTGCAAACTGTGCAGATTTGTCATTTCAGAAGTTAGTGCCATTCCAACTCTGAAAAATAAGGACTTTCTAAAGGAAGGATAAAAAATTTCTCAAGATAAAGAAATAGAGTAGTGATGAAGGAAATTCATGGAAATGTTTTACTTGTACTGCACAACTTCAGGCTTTGCTTACACAATTTTTAGCTATTTTCAGTATATTCCTATATAAAGGATACTTTTGAATAACATTTGGCAAGATTTGATGAAAGAAAAGCAGATGTTATATTTGAAGGTGAATGTATGCTCCACACTTGATGTAAATTATGAGCAATCCCGTTATTGCCTTTTCAAGACTAATGATCAAAATCATTTCAGATTTTCCAAGCAATGGGCCTTTGCTGAAGAACAGATGGAAGACAAGGCTTTTTAATCAGTTGTAAAGACACTGAAAAAAATGCACACATGCTTTGGAGAAAGTCTTGAAGGTAGAAATAAAGACGGTTTCTCAATGATTTTCTCCACACTAGACACATTCTCAAATATGTGTAGCATGGCAACTGCAGGCCAAGAGGTGAACACTGAAATGGAGATGATCATTAAAATAAGTGGAATTAAGGATTCGGTTCTGAAAATGCCTTTGTTACATAAATCCAATGTTTTTTCAAACTGTGATTCTCAGAATCCCAGGGCCCTGGAGGAGTCCTAGAGGTCAAAGGGGAGTGAGGGTGGGGTGGAGAAGAGTTACATATAGTGTGGTAGGGAAATCCATGTCAGATTTTGTTTTAAGAAAGTGTATTAGAAAGTAATATGGATAACTACTGTCCATGTCTATTTATGAGATTAGAAATTTTACTTTGTTCTCACATTGGTACGAAAAAACTCAGATTTTTACCTGAGTAAATGTGTGTATAATATACCTCAGCAAAAATGAAACTTAAATGTAAAGAGAGAATTTTAGTTATTCATTTTAGAATTTATTCCATATTAAGACTACGGTCTAAAAATCCCTACGTTCAATAAGATTGGTACCACACACAAAAATATTTTTTAACTTTTTCTTGATGTGTCCATTTAACTGTTGACCTCAACATCTCAGTATCTTGATGTATTGAGTTTTAATTAGTTTGTGTAGAGAACCTGAGAAGCAATCTAAATAACCATTGATATTTCATTTTATTTCACACAGAAGGAAGTAAGAAATCCATTGCATTTAAAGGGTCTATAAATCTACTTGCCATTAATCTGTCTTCCTTTCAACCATTGCATTGTACACTCCCCTTACAGCTGCCATCAACTTCCATGACAGCTACAATACACAATATAATACTTTCTACTTTCTGAACTCTTCTGCATTTTCTCCTTTGTGTATGTGTTTTACTTTTGCTTTCAAGAGTGCCTCGTCTAATTTCTACCTTTCTATCTCTTCCTTGAAATAAATTATAATATGTTGTAGAATGCAACAAGGGCTAAAATAGTACTTTGAGAATATGCTTCTGGAATAGAGGACAATGAAATCCAAAAAGGAAGGAATTAATGTTATTTTTTCAGAGGAGATTATAAAAATCAAACTTGACTATTTAAGTAGAAGTATATCACTGCCAGAAGGACCACTATATACAAAGGGAAGAGTGAGCAGGATGACTCACAAATATTGGAAAGCTGTCATGTGTTAGTGAATGTGTTAGACAGTTAGTCTATGGGCTCTTATTTAATGAATCAAAAATTCTTCATTTTAGGTATTAAATAATTGATAGATATAAAACTGTGGCTCATGATTCTTAAGCTTGCATTAACTTATGTCAGAACAGGAATTTGAAAGTCTTTCAATTACCAAAAACCCATGCAGCTTTTTGTTTTCCTTTAATGGTTTGGTGTTGTATATACCCCCCAAAAAAACATGTTCTTAAACTTAATCCATTCCCATGGGTGTGCACCCATTGTAAGAAGAACTTTTTGATGAGATTACTTCAGTTAAGGTATGGCCCACCTCAATCAGCATGGGTCTTAATCCTATTACTGGAGTCCTTTATAAGAGAATGAAATTTAGACAGAGAAAGCCACAGAGTGAGCAGTCAGATACTAAAAATCAGTGGAACCCAAAAAGAAAAGGAGTGACCATGTGCCTTGCCATGTGACCAGCTAAGGATCAAAGATGGTCAACAGCCAGCCCTAGAACATCAGTCTTTGGGGAGAAAGCATTGCCTTGATAATGCCTTGATTTGGACTTTTTCCTATCCTCAAAACCATGAGGCATTAAATTCCCATTGTGGAAGCCATAACTTTGCATGGTATTAGCATGAGCAGCCAGGAAATTAAAGCATTCCCTAATAACAAACTATTGCAAAGATGATGTAACTTTAAGATTATGCATCCAAAGTGATGGCATAATTAAATATGTCCAAGCTGAATATTACATGGGTACAGTTTCTAAGATTGAAAAGAAGGTATATGTTGAACCAGAACTAGGATATTTTAAAATGTGTATTTCTATCATGGTGAACCATAGGAGTTTATGGACTGAAAGTATACAAGGTCTAAACTAATAAGATGACATCAGCAAAATGAAAAATGATCTGGAGTAGGAAAATACTGGGAATTGTCAATTTAAGGTCACTGCAACAATCTGTGCAACAGGAAATAAGTCCTAGACTAGGAAAAGCATGGTATAAATATAAAAGTTAGAAGGTTGACTTGGAAATTTATTGAATGTGAATCCTCTAGTAAAGACATGAACCCAAGAGAATTGTAAGAAAAAAATTCAAATCTATAGCATTGGGAAAGAAGTCTTGGTTTTATCCAGAAAAGTAGATTTTGGAACCTAAATTTAAAAGGTCTCTAGGAAACCTACAGTAAATTCCAAATGTAATAAATGCCCTTATTAATTGCCTGCAAGAAGAAGTGTACTTCAATTATAATAAGAGAGGATAAACTTTCATCAAGTGGACTTGACTAAAAGCATGAATAAAAACAAATTTATGGAGACAGCAAGATGGCATCAGTTTAGGAGGGCACTTGCTGACTCACTCTCTGAGGACACCTGATTGGGGACAGGGTTCTGCCTGAGGTCTGTGCTGAGGGTGTGTGAAGCAAGAACATTTGAGGGCATCTATCTGGAGGGAGCTCAGTATTGCTCAGGAGAGATTCATGAGTTTTAACCCTCCCTGTGGTGGTTGACACAGACAACTGAGCCCTACCCACAGGGGAAAAAGCTGGTTTGAGCTAGCTGGCAAGCCGGTGAGTGGGAGTGTTCTCCGAGAGTGGGAGGGTTCTGGCAAAGGTTTGAGACGGGTTTCCTTTTTGTGGATTTGACTGCCTGGAACCCCTTGCAGCTTTGGGGAACAAAATAGCTGGCTTGAAGCAGCACCAGGCTGAGGGGAGTGGTGAAATCTGCTGAGGAAGGTGATTTACCTAGCTGCCCAGGGATATACCCCAACTCCCGGCGGCAACCCAGTGAGAGGGAGCATTCTCCGAGAATGGGAGGGTTGTGACAGAAGGTGGAGAGGGGTTTTATTTCTGTGGATTTGGCTGCCTCGACCCCCTCATAGCTTTGGGGAGCAGATATCCTGGCTTGAAGCAGCACCACACTGAGGGGAGAGGCGAATCTACTAAGAAAGCCTGATTTACCTACCAGCC
>JAQZBX010074639.1:0-14718 GCA_029593785.1 Cabassous unicinctus
ACACACTTTCAGCTCATTTCCTTCCCCAAAACAAAGCATTCTATTGACCCTGTATGCTATTTTCTCAGGCTGTAAGTGACAGATTAAAAGTTTTATTAGATGTGGTCATGGCAAACATGCCAACAGGCTATAACCAAAAGCAATTGTTTCCTTCAGACATGAAGTCTGCAGTGGTCTTATAAGAAAGTAGGTACTGGCAAAACCTCCTCTGGAGTGGATACAGAGTTCTGGCAATGTCAGTGTATCAGCACCACCCCTGGGTCTGACACTTGGTTATTTGAGAGACACTAAAGTTTAGACTAATCCAAAGAAACACCCCAGAATATGGGAATGGGTTTGTTTAGCCTAAGCATTATGGTTAATTTTAAAGAAGTATGAACAATTCCATTTGCTAAGTTAGGTAGTGGGGTCTGGTTGGCAATCTAACATTTTAGTTTACTGAACCAAGGCAGGTTGGGCTTAGGTCCAAGAGTCCACCTAAGTCAGTGGTAGAAGGTCATGGTGTTTGTATGGTCTCAGAAAGACCAAGGAAGGTAAAACCCGATGATGTAATGGTTTGATTTGGCCAATTGAATGCCTTCTCCATAGTTTGATCCTTAATAACCTACCTAATATTTTTCTGTAGATCCTCTTCCCCTGAAACCAGAGCCTAGCATTTGTGTGATTCATGCAGAGTCTATTACTGTAGCTCTCCCAATGTTTGTGTTTTTTCCAAAATGCATTTTAATAACATTTGATTGCTGTTAGGGGCAACGGATATTTTTCTAGCTTACACTATATTACTTTTTTCTCCCTGAAAATAATTTCATACATTTTGCTGAAAAATAATATATCTACAAATTTGAATTAAAATGTTATAAGAAGAGTACTCTAGTTCTTTCATTTTATCATTATTTAGAGAATATTTTATTAGTTTCTATAATCAAGCCCATGTAGATAAAACCTTACCAGTTTTTCTTTTTTAATCCCAGAGGATACCACTATATATCACTACAAAAATGTGTAAGTACTCAGAATCAGAAGTACTCAGAATCAGAAGTCTCCTCTGAGTTTACTTTTAGCTGTGTGACTTCAAGCAAGCCATTCTAAACCTTCTGTGCCCCAGTTTGCTCATTTATTAAAAGAGAACTTATCAATAAAAGGGATATGATCTCTATCTCTGATTCTGTGATTTTAATCCACAAAACTTGGGTAATAGGGTCAGATTCTAGAGCTGTTGTGCCCAATAAATAGCCACTAACCTCATGTGGCTACTGAGCCTTTGAAATATGGCTAGTCCAAATTGAGATGTTCTATAAATGTAAAATACATACCAGATTTCCAAGAAATAGTATTAAAATATACTACTTATATCTGAAATATAAATTCACAATTTTACATTGATTATGTATTAAAATGATAATACTTTTAGGCATACTGGCTTAAATTAAACATATCAAAATTAATTTCTCCTATTCTCTTTTGCTTTTTCCATCACCAGAAAATCTATATAAGGAAATGAACAAATTAAGAAGAAACTTTCAAGGGGATCTAGCAAGATGGCATCAGTTTAAGTGGGCACTCACCATCTCTTTTGCAAAAAACAGCTGAGAAGGGGCAAGATCCTGCTTAAGTGAGCTGTCTTGCAAACCCACAGAGCAGGAGGCTTCAGGGCAATGATCTGGAGGAAACTGGACAAAGATATAAAAAGTCCAAGGGAAATCCATGAGTTTTTTGCTCTGGTGGCTAGAAACAGCGGGCAGATAAGAGCCACCCTCAAGGCAACAACCTACAAGTCCCTACTCCCACCAGCCACTGAGTGGGCGAGAGCTGTCTCTGGAAGTAAGAGTGTTCTGGCAAAGGGTAGAAAGGAGTTTTTTTCTGTGGGTTTGGTTACCAGGACCCCATTGATCTTTAAGGCTCATACCAGCTGGCAAGAGGTGCCCCTGGGAAGATGGGAGAGGCAAATATGCTTAGGCAGCCTCATTTGTCTAGTCGACCTTTTATTTTATTCTAAACCTTTTAATGCATTCTAGCTATTTTTCTCTATTCAGTTTTTCATTTCATTGTTTATCTGGGAAAGAGGAACTTAGGTTGGTAGAGGGTGGAGACAGGCAATTGACTAGTCCTGTGATGAAAATTATCAAAATTCCAACTCCCCTAAGGGAGGCAGGTCATAGGAAGTGCTTAATAACCTTCCAAAGGCCTATTTACTGTACCCTGGAAGGAGGGGCAGGTCTGAAAGAGGGTTGAGAGTCATTTCTATGTGATGAGTTTGGATAACAGTGTCCCATTTGAATTTCAGAAGGGAACTCAACCTGACCAGGAGAGTTAAGGGAGGATCTGCACACACAGGCTATCATGTCCTACTGCACTGGGAGAGAAAGCAATAAGAATAGAAAGGGGGCAGGGACAGACAGGCTGCTAATCAGCAGGAATCTACCCAACTGCAAAGAGTCAAACCTGTCCTAGGGAAAGTGACTGGATAGCTCTCTAGCTAACTGACCCAATGAGAAAGTTTAGCTCAGTGGAGGAGTATCCACTTTGAATATATGAGTTCTCTGGTTTGATTCCTGGGTGATACTTTATATGAGTTTCCTGGTTTGATTCCTGGGTGATACTTTAGGACAGGGAACACATAGACATTATTAGACATTATTTTTGTATTAGCTTTTCTTGGGTCTCTTACTTTTCTTAAAAATATAGTTTCCTTTATTAAAAAAACTTAACTTAGTTTACTTGCTAAAACCCAATTCAGAACTTGCAGAGAGCAGGTTCCAGGATAACTTATTGCTGAACACCGGCAGCCTGAGAAGTTCCTCAGGGACCCATGATGAAGGACTTTTTTCCCTAAGTTTTCGTTTGATTGCTCACTTAAGTGTTTGTTTTCTCTTCTTTTTTTCCCCTCTTTCTCCATCTCACCATTTTTTAAAATTAGGTCCTGCTGTCTTCTTTCTTGTTTACTGTATTTCCCCCTTCCTGTTTCCCCCTTTTTTTTGTATACCAATTTTGCCTACTTCTTTTCCTGCCTTCATCTTCCTGTCTTCTGCTTTCTGTTTTTGTTCTTACATTCCACCTCTCTTTTTTTAGTCTTCAATTATTCTTGTTTCCATTTCTATCTGCTTTATTCTCTGTTTTCTTTCTTTTTAAACTACTTTGCTTATTGTCTTTTCTTTTCTCTTTCCCTCACTTCTTATCATTCAGGCCTTTTAATTCATTCTAGCTATTTTTCTCTATTCAGTTTTTCATTTCATTGTTTGCACCCCACTTCTTTATTCTTATTCCTCTGCACTTCTTACATGAGTTATTCATTTTCCTAGGTCTTATATGGTTTCTCTTCTACAGTTTACTATTATTGTTACTATTATCCTTTTTCTCTTCTTACCTCTTTCCCTTTCCCTGGCCCTAATCTTTTTCATTCAAGGGAACATAGACAACAGCAAGGAAATAGAAAAAGAGGGAAAAAGTGTCAAAGAGAAAACTTATCACATACACAAAAACAGCAACTAAATAAAACCCTAGAATACAGACACTAATCAACTGCATAAACCCATCAAGATAAAGAGATGCCTAAACACCAAATATATATGTATATATATATATATATAACTTTCTAAGAAACAGGAAGAAATGGACCAGTCCAATGAACAAACTAAAAACCAGGATGAGATACAGAACATGGAACAAGTAATCAGAGTTGCCCAAAAAATATCATTAAGCAACTTAGTGAAGTGAAGGAAGAGATTAAGGATATTAAGAAGACACTGGAAGAACATACTGAAGAAATTTTAAACTTACCTAAAACGGTAACAGATATGATGGTCATAGCACAATCCAAGAAAGCAAGAATACACTGGAAGTACATAACAGCAGATTTGAACAGGTTGAGGAAAGAATTACTGATACGGAAAATAGTACATCTGAAATCAAACATAGAGTAGAATAGATAGATAAAAAGATGGAAGAAATCCAGCAGTGACTTAAGGATTTGAATGACAACACAAAAGGCACAAACATATGCATTATAGTCATCCCAGTCAAGAGAGGGGAAAGGGACAGAAGCAGTGTTGTAGGAAATAATGGCTGAAAATTTCCCACACATATTGATGGAGATGAATGTACATGTCCAGGAAGTGCAGTGAATTCCAAACAGTATAAAACCCAAAAGGCCTACTCCAAGACATGTACTTGTGAAATTTTCCAATGATCAAGACAAAGAGAGAATACTGAAAGCAGGAAGAGAAAAGAAAACTATCATATTCAAGGAAAGTTCAAAAGGACTAAATGCTTATCTCTTATCTGAAACCATGGAGGCAAGATGGCAGTGGCATGACATAAGGTGCTAAAAGAAAAAAAAAACAAAAAACCTCCAGCCAAAAATTCTCTAGCCAGCAAGGCTAGCATTAAAAAATGATGGAGAATTCAAAATCTTCACAGATAAACAGAAATTAAGAGAGTATGCCAATAAGAAAACTGTCCTTCAAGAAATACTAAAGGGAGTTCTGCAGATTGAAATGAAAAAACAGGAGAGAGAGAATTGGAGGAGAGTGTAAGAAAAAATTTTTAAAAAATTAAAAAAGATAAAGAAAAATAACATATGGCATTCATAAATTCAAATAAAATATGGCTAATGTAAGTAATTCCTTGACAGTAATATCCCTGAATGTTAATGCATTAAACTCAGCAATCAGACACAGATTGGCAGAAGATAAGGAAATATGGCCTATCTATAAGCTATCTACAAGAAACCCACCTTAGACCCAGGGATTAAAGGAGACCAAAAGTGAATGGCTAGAAAACAATTTTACAAGCAAACAACAATTGAAAAAGGGCACGAGTAGCTATTTTAATAGACTTTAAAAGAAAAACTATTGTAAGAAACAAAGGTGGACACTATATGTGAGTAAAATGGGTAAACTTTCAAGAAGAAAGAACAATCATAACATTTATGCACATAACCAGGTTGCCTCAAAATACACCAGGCAAACACTGGAAAAACTAAGTGGAGAAATAGATGCCTTTACATTCATCATGGGTTACTTTAATACACCATTATCACCATTAGACAGAGCATCTCAACAGAGAATCAATAAAGAAACAAAGACTGAATAATACATTAGAGGATCTGGACTGAATAGACATATACAGAACACTACACCCAAATACAGCAGCATATACTTTCTTCTCTGGTGTACATGAATCATTCTCTAAGATAGACCACATGCTAGGCCACAAAACAACTCCCAATAAATTCAGAAAGATGGAAATTATATGAAGTGATTTCTCTGAACACAATGGAATGATGCTGGAAATCAGTAAGGGACAGAGAACCAGATTAGGCAGAAAGATATGGTAGTTAAACAAAATGCTCTTAGACTAACAGTAGGTCAAGGAGGAACTTACAAAAGAAATATGTAACTACCTTGAAATAAATGAAAATGACAACACAACATATCAAAATATATGGGACGTACACAACCTGATCAGAGAGGAAAATTCATAGACATAAACACATATATTATTTTAAAAAATAGCTAAATTTGATGAGCTAGCTGCACACCTAGAGAAATTAGAAAAAGAACAACAAACCAACCCCAAAGGAAGTGAGGGAAAGAGAAAAGAAAAGACAATAAGCAAAATAGTTTAAAAAGAAAGAAAACAGAGAATAGAGGAGAGAGAAATGAAAACAAGAAAAATTGAAGACTAAAGAAAGAAAAGTGGAATGTAAGAACAAAAACAGAAAGCAGAAGATAAGAAGACAAAGGCAGGAAAAGAAATAGCATAAGTAGGCAAAATTGGTATACAAAAAGAGGGGAAGATTAGAGCATAAGTAAATGAATAAGAAAAGAAAAAAGCACTAGATAAAACAAAGAAAACCAAAAGGTGGTTCTTCCAGATCAATAAAATTGACAAAGCCTTAGCTACATAAATAAAGAAAAAAAGAGAGAAGATGTAAATACATAAAATAAGAAATGAGGAAGGGGATATCACCACTGACCCCACAGAAGTAAAGACTATCATAAGAGAATACTTTGAAATAATTGTATACCAACAAGAAGAAAATTTTAGAGGAAATGGACAAATTCCTAGAAATACACAAGCAGCCTACATTTATGATAGAAGAAAGTGACGAACTCAACAGACCAATCACAAATAACAAGATTTAATTAGACATCAAAACCCTCCCAATTAAGAAGAGCTCAGGACCAGACGACTTCACAGCTGAATTCTATCAAACATTTCTGAAAGAACTAACACTAATCCTGCTTAAACTCTTCCAAAGTATAGAATTAGAAGGAGCATTGCCTAACTCATTCTATGATGCTAACTTTACCTTAATACCAAAGCAAACAAAGATACTGCAAGAAAGGAAAATTACAGACCAATCTCTAATAAGCCAGATGCTAAACTCCACCCCCCAAATACTTGCTAATCATTTTCAAAAACACATGAAGTGAATTATGCACCAAGACCAAGTGGGTTTCATCCCTGGTGTGCAAGGATGTTTCAACAAAAGAAAATCAATCAATGTAATCCACCACATAAACAGATTGGGAAAAAATATCACATGATCACCTCTATAGATGCAGAAAAATCATTCAACAAAATACAGCACTCTTTCCTTACAAAAACACTACAAAGGGTATGAATAGAAAGAAATTTGCTCAACATGATAAGAACATCATATACAATGGTGAAACCCTAAAAGCTTTCCCTCTAATATCTGGAAAGAGACAAGGAAGTCCACTATCACCGCTCGTATTTAACATTGTGTTAGAAGTACTTGCTTAAACACTGAGGCAAGAAAAAGATATAAAAGAATCCAAATTGGAAGGGAAGAAGTAAAAATTTCCCTATTTGCACACAACATGATCCAATACATAGAAAGCCCAAGATACCTACAACAAAGCTTCTAGAGCTTATGAATGAGTTCAATAATTTGCAGGTTATGATATGCACAAAAATCAGTATCATTTCTGTATATCAATAATGAGCAATCTGAGAAGGAAATCAAGAAAAAAAATCCCATTTACAATAGCAACTAAATGAATATAAAACCTAAAACCTACGAATAAGATTAACTAAAGATGTAAATGGCTTATACACAGAAATCTACACAACACTGTTAAAAGAAATAAAAGAAGACAAGTAAATGGAAAAAATTTTCCCTATTCATAGATGTGAAGACTAAACATCATTAAGATGTCTATCCTACCCAGACTGATGTACAAATTTAATCCAATCCCAATAAAAATCAACACAGGATTTTTTACCCAATCGGAAACAGTGACTATGAAATTTAATTGGAATGGCAAGAGGTGCCAAATAGCCAAAGACATACTGAAAAAGAATAATGAACATGGAGGAATCACACTACCTGACTTTAAAACATACTACAAAGATACAGTGGTCAAAACTTTATGGTATTGGCATGAGGATTAGACATACTGACCAATGGAACCAAATTGAGAGTTCTGAAATAGATACTCACATACACAGTCAAATGATATTCAACAAGGCCCCAAGCTCACTCAACTGGAAGAGAATGGTCTCTTCAATGAATGGTGCTTGGGGAACTGGATATCTATATCTAAAAGAATGACAGAGGAACACCATCTCACATTTTAAACAAAAATCAACTAAAGGTGCATCAAAGATCTAAATATAAGAGCCAAGACAATAAAAACCTTGGAAGATAATTTTTGGAAGCATCTACAGGATCATGTAATAGGAAATGGTTTCATGAATTCACACCCAAAGCACAAGCAGTGAAAGAAAAAATAGATAAATGGGACCTCCTCAAAATTAAAACCTTTTGCACCTCTAAGGAGTTTTCCAAGAAAGTGAATAGACAGCCTTCCCAATGGGAGAAAATATTTGGTAACCATATATCTGATAGGAGCCTAGTATCCAGCATATATAAAGAAATTCTATATCTCAAAAATAAAAAGACAAACAACTCATTTTTAAAATGTGCAAGTGATTTGAATATACACTTCTCCAAACAAGAAATCCAAATGGATAAAAACATATGAATAGATACTCAACATCACGAGCTATTAGAGAAATGCAAGTCAAAAGTACAATGCGATATCATCTTACACCCATTAGACTGGCAGCCATTAAAAAAAACAGAGGACTATGAGTGTTGGGGAGGATATGGAGGAATGGAAACCCTCATCCACTGCTGGTGGGAATGTAGAATGATCCAGCCATTGTAGACGACAGTTTGACACTTCCTCAAAACTAACTATAGATTTGCCACATGATCCACCAATTCCACTGCTCAGTATATATAAAGAGGAATTGAAAGCAAGGACATGAACAGATATATGCACACCAATGTTCATAGTGCCATTATTCATTATTGTCAAAAGTTGGAATCAACCCAAATGCCCATCAATAGGTGAATGGATAAATAAAATGTGGTATATACATGCAATGGAATATTACTCAGCTGTAAGAAGGAATACAGTACTAACATATGTGATAACATGAATGAATCTTGAGAGCCTTATGTTGAGTGAAGCAAACCAGGTATTGAAGGACAAATATTACATGACCTTTCTGATATGAATTAAGCAAATAGAGCAGACTCAGACAGCTAGAGTCTGGAAGATAGGTTTACAGGAATAGAAAGGGAGAAGGTTGTGAACCAAAGCCCATATGGGTGAAATCAATGATAAGGTGGAAGTGAGCAATTGTGCATTGATGGGATATGACAAGGTTGTATTGATAATATTGAGTTGGGTGGTGCAAACTTGACAGGGGGTTAGGGTGGTGAGGATAGTTTGGAGGGTCCATTGAACTGGGGGAAGGGTGCGGGAGGGAGCAGTTGAACACTGTGGATTGGTGAGTATGCAGTTGAAACTAAAATATTGAGAAAGATCTTTTGGCAGTATGATAAGGAAGGGTTACTGGTTAAAGGTGTTAGATGGGGGGGCACTCAAGGCAGGGCATTTCTGGAGCTGTCTTCAAGAGAATGTGCGAGGGATCATTTTGTGGTGGAGACCCACATAATGAGTGGGTCGCCATCCTGGGGAGGCTTGATATATTCTCAGAGGAGAGGGTGTCTCTCAAGAGCAAGGGTGGTTCCTAATAGGGGAGGCCAAACCAGTATGTCAAGCCCTCTGTATTGTTACAAGTAACTATGAATCTTGTTCTTCAAGGAGTGAGGCCTGGTGGTTACCATGGGTCCCTAGGAGAGGGGGAGGGAGGAATAGAATAGATGGGATAGGGAGTACTTAGGGGGCAATGGAAGTGTTCTGCATGATCTTGCAATGATGGATACAGGCCATTTTAACTTTCATAAAAAATGTATAAAATTGTATGGTCTAAAATGTAAACCATAATGTAAACCATTGACCATGGTTAGTAGCTATGTTTCAATAGTTGTACATCATTTGTAACAAATGTACCATCCACATATAAAAAGGTTATTAATATGGGAAGAGGAAAAACAGGGAGGATGTTGGTTATATGGGAGTCCCCTATATTCTGTATGTGACTTTACTTTGATCCAAAACTTCTTTGAAGACAAAATGAAAAAAAGTAAAACACTGGGGAAGAAATGGAAGAAATTGCCACTGTACATACAGGACAACAGATATTACAAAGATGAAAGGCAAAACATCAAAAAACAATATTTTTTAATATTTTTCATTGTTTTTAATATCCTGATTTTTTAATTTTTATATTATTTTAGTTTTGGCTTTTCTAAATTATTACGTATTTTATTGCTTATGTTTATACATATCTTTATTATTTCATTTTCCTATTAATTGTATTTGTTGATATTCTTGGCTTCATTTTTTTTTAAAGATTTATTTTATTTATTTATCCCCCCCCCACCTTTCTACTTGTGCTTGCTGTCTGCTCTCAATGTCCATTTGCTGCACGTTTTTCTGTGTCTCCTTGTATCCCTTTGTTGCATCATGTTGCTGCACTAGCTTTCTGCGGGTGCAGGCCATCAGCTCTTCATGGGCACAGGCTCTCCACAGGCATGGGCCATCAGCTCTCCACAGGTGCAGGCTAGTTTTCTTGGCTTCACTTTTGAAGCTAGTTTTGGATCACAGAAGGGTTACAACTGTCGTAGCGAAAGATCATTGATGTGGGGTGTCAGTGATGGTGGCTACATGGGACTAAGTTCACCTGGGCATACATGTAAGTTATATAAATGTGTTCAAGTGTTCATGGGGCATTACCAAAGTTGGTAGAGATTCACATAATAAACAAAAGAATATTGAATTCCCATCCTGGGGAGCTCTTCCACATTCTCTAATGGAACAACAATAATCTCCCCGAGTACAGGGGCAGCGACTAGTGAAGAAAGATGATCCATTGATGGGTCCTTGATATTCACAATTATGCTTATGAGACTTTGCTCCTGAAATTGCAACTTAGTCTATTGTTGTAGGGTGCCTAAGAGTTACCTCCTGAGACCCTCTATTTTGCTCAAATGTGGCCTCTCTCCAAGCCAAACTCAGCAAATAAATGCATTACCTTCCCCCAGCATGGGACAAGACTTCCAGGGATGAGCCTCCCTGGCACCAAGGGACTACTGCCAAGCACCTGTTGGTGATACAACTGTAAAAAGACCTTGAATAAAAGGGGGGAAAAGTAAAGACAAATGAGCTTATATGGCTAAGAGACATCAAAGTGAGTCAGGAGGTCATCAGAGAGGCAACAGTTATACACAGCTCAGCAGATTCTCATAGACTGCCAAAGTAGATACTAGCCTAAATAAAGGGGTTCCTAAGGGTTGTGGAGACACCCAGGTCCTTCGATCATGGCAGATAGCTCTGGAGTTTGGTGCCTGGCCAGTGGGCCCTACTTTGGAGTTAGTGCTCCCGAGTGTGATAGAGTTAGACTCAGTTGTGACTTCTCTACATAAGCCTCTTCTCTATTTGAACCTCTAGTTGGTGCTGGAGTTGGTAGGTTTATGCTCAAGAGACTTGAATCTCTGTGCCGTTCATTTGCCAGCTGGGCCCTGAGCCTCAACAGAGTTGCAACACCTGCTCTCCAATTCATTGGACTCACCGAGGACAACTAACAAAGAGTTGAGGATGGACAACCATCACAACAAGGAACTGAGAGAATCTATAACTGCAAGCAAGAGCGTCTCATCCATCACCCATATGGGATCAAAACACCCTCTCAATTAGAGGTGGAGTGGGCATCATCATCACAGAATCCTGAGGATTGGGGAATAGAGTGGACTTACTGGTATTCTACCATGGGCTTATTGGGATTCTAGCAATGGAAGAAATTATATCATTGATGTGGCGAACTTCAATTTTATCATTGATGTGGTGACAGTGGCCACTGGAGGTGCTCAAGTCAGGGAAAGGGAAAATGCGGTATAATATGGGGGTATTTTCAGGACTTGGAATTGTCCTGAATGATAGTGCAATGACAGATGCAGGCCATTATATATCCTGCCATAAGCTATAGAATTGAGGGAGGAGAGAGTGTAAACTACAATGTAAACTATATTCCATACTTAGTGGCAATGCTCCAAAATGTTTCCATCAATTGCAAAGAATGTACCACACTATTGAAAGAAGTTGTTAATGTGGGAAAAAGTGGGAGATGTGGGGAATGGGGCATATGGGCATTTCTTATTTTTATTTATGTAGCATTTTATATAATCAAGGTATCTTTTTTTATTATACCATCTTTATTTTTTTTAAGATAATTAGATCACATAAATTTTACACAAAAATATAGGGATTTGCATACGCCCCACTCCCCACACCTCCCATACCCTCCCACATAAACATCCTTCATTAGTGTGGCACATTCATTCCAATTGGTGAATGCATCCTAGGGCTTTGCCATTAAGCATGGACCATAGTTCACATTGTGGTCTACACTCTCTCCCACACAGTTCTGCATGTTATGTGATTATATAAAATGGCCTATATCTGTCATTACAACATCACTCATGGCGATTCCCAAGTCCCCAAAAAGCTCCCATATTACACCTGTTTTTCCCTCTCCCTGCCCCCAGAGCCTCCAGTGGCCCCTGGCTTCACATCAATGTTGTAATTTCTTTCATTGCTAGAATCACAATATGTCTACACTAGAATACCAGCAAGTCCACTCTAGTCCATAACTCTTCCCCCAATCCCAAGGATTCTTGGATGGTGATGTCCACTCCACCTCCAATTGAAAGGGGTCTTACATCCCATGAGGAAGATATATGGGACTATCCTGACTGCAGCTGCAGACTCTCTCCATTCTCTGGGATGGCCATTGTCCATCATCAACCCTCCAGTTGTCCTGGGTGAGTCCAACGAGTTGTAGAATAGGTGTTGCAATTCCACCGAGGTTCTGGGCCCAGCTGGCACATGGACAGCCCAGAGACTTGAGTCTCAGGATGTACACCCACAAACTCCAGCATCTTTTAAAAATAAATAAAAAATATGTTTAAAAAAAGGAAGAAACTTTCACATCATCTGTTTGACATGGCTTCCAAGGATTACAACACCCAATACAGTTTGACAACAATTTCTTCATCACCATAGTTCATCAGTTTATTTGACAGTTTGCTACCCCATCTGGTAACATGTGCCCTGCTGCAATTAAACAGCTACTTATATTTGAGAGAAGCAAAAATTTAATGGAGAATGTTACATGTTATAGACAAGAATTAGTGCTCATATTTTAAAAAGGTTACAGAACGTAATTTACTGAATTAACAGCTAAATATACAGTTGTCAAGGACATCCTTTTGCTTTTTTAAATGTGGCTACTAGAAAAAATTGAGTTACTAATGCATCTCACATTATGCTTCCATTAGGCAGTGCTGCTGTAGAACATTTTTAATAGTGGATATTATTGAAATAGAACAAAGTTTAAGTACTATATTGGCCTCTAAATACCCATTATTTAAAGAAATAATATTTCTTGATCCTTGATTCTGTGCACTTATGTAACTATGACCCTCTACCCATGTACCAAATTTAAAACAATTTGATGTTAGTAACACCTGAAAATATTACCAGAAATTTTATTGCATTATAGACTGAAATCAAATAAAACTCTAGGTATGTATTGACACAAAATGATAATTATTAAATTTATAAATTCATTGAGAAACAGAATGACAAAGAAGAAAATACATAATAGAGACTTTTAGTAAATAAATGGAATTAAAGGGAAGTGTTTGTTTACAGAGTCAAAACAAGAAAAGGCTTTGTTGGTTGTCATGGCCTCTGAGGAATCTCTGTAAGACCAGAGGCACAGGTGCATGGAATAGACAATACCTGGTCAATGGCCCATGTTTAGTGATGCTGAGTTGCAGATCCTGCTCTGAAGAGTATCTACCAATCAGGTCATCAGTGGGCTCTGGAACTGGGAACTGGAGACTCTGATTTGTCCAGCACAGTATTATAGCCAAAGAAGGGTTGAGGTATAGAATTATCAGAAGCCATAAAAAATGCTCTGTGGTCAATAGGTGCCACTTTTCCCTTTTAATAGTGCTTTATTTTCATTCATAAATTAATTTTCCAAGCTACATGAGACCTATGAGAGGTGTTTATGGCTTTTGTGCAGAAAATAAATCTGTCTCTGGAAATTCTGATTCAAAATATACACTGCAAGTTCTTGGAGTAATTTACGTTTTGTGGTTTTCTTTTTTAGGGAATAATTTCTAAGAGAAGTCTGGAAAGATCTTTCCCAAACAATGCAAGACCTTTGGCTTTGGGGACTTGACCAGATGTGGCCCAGTTAAAACTGACCTTAAAGAAAACCTGTTCAACCTGGAATATGCTTTCTGAACTCATTGCAATTGATAGTGATATATATGTGTTGCTATTCATACAATCTTGAGTGTAGATTTGTCTTTTATACAATTTTAGCTCTTTTCCAGTCTTTTTGCTCCTGTCTGTGTATTAGTATTTTTAAATTTTGTGGTAAATAAAGAAAAGAGTAAAATTAAACTATGTTTTATAATCAAAACCATATTTTTTGTTTCTTCACCTGGTACCCCAATGGCATGTTTTTAGATTTTTACCTATTTGAGTAGATCTCCTCCGGAGGTCTTTTAATTTATTAGACCTTTTTTTCATGTGAAGGAATCTTCAAAGAATAAAATGTAATACAAATGATCTGATTACTACAAAGTACTTATAGACCATAATCATTTTGATCCCCATGTAGCTCTTTGATGTAGTAGAAAATATTACAAAAATTTTCAGTGTATCAATGACAGTGTATCTAGTTAGGGATGACATTGGACTTCAAGTAACAGAAAGCTCAAATAAAGAGAGACAAATCAAGGGTTTATAATACACACATCAAAGGTCTGAGGTTTGAGAAATCTAGAGGTGGTATGGCAGCTCAGTGACATTGTTAAGGATTCATTCTTCTTTAATTTTCCCCACCATCATCAATGTGTAGCATAATAAACTTGGTAAAAGAATAGCTGCTGGACCTCCAGGCACTGAATCCATATACCAGGCAGAAAGAATAGGAAAAGAATCAACGGTGTAGTACAAGGGGAGTGTCAGAAGTGCCTTAAAAACGCGTTTACAGAAGTTTATAAAAAATGGAAAAGGTCCATAATACTAGCTTAATGAATTTTGAAAAATTAAATATTTTCCAAAAGCAGAGACAGTCCAAATAAAACCAGACCATGACCAACCCTCCTTAAGCCCAAAGCTTATTTTGTCCCAATTCCAAGGACCACTCCTTTCCCCAGGGATAACCACTATACAGAAATCTAACAGCATG
>JAQZBX010074640.1:0-14725 GCA_029593785.1 Cabassous unicinctus
TCCTCTGAAGTCCCAGGAACCAGAAGTACAAGGCTGCCCATCAGTCCTGGGCACAATTGCAATGTGCCAATGATGAGGAGGCTGTCACCTGCCCATCTGTATAACTCATTTAAATTCTGCCTGGGCTGAAATTGACATCTTAGTCCAATTTTATGACATGGTAGATGCAGAGCAAAAGGAAAAAAAAGTTATATCCTCTTAACAGAATAATATAAAAATATATTAAACAACCTTTTACATGTTTAGTAACATCTTTTAGTTGCATTTCACTGGTCCTACTTGAATCTAGCTTTGAAAAGGATGCACTAATAGATGATGCTCTTGGTTCAGGGAATATTGGAAGCAAGGGGATCCCAAGAGGTACGACATGAACACTCTTTCCAAATATTTTGCACTATTTAAAACACAGCTCGAAAATTTCCCAGTCAAGAGGCTACCCTTTAGAGGGTATATATGCCACACTGAGGAGGACTCACTCCCACCAACAATAGACATAATAGTAAATAAGGTGGACTTCATTTCAGACTTAAGTTAGAATCCAAAGTAAGCCTTATCAGTGAAGGAAGATCTGGTTTCTGATATGATCTTTGTTAAGGTAAGGTATCCCAAATTATCTGAGCTTTGAGTTTGCATTTCTAATCCATGCACCACATGTTCCCAACAATTTAAGACTGAAATTTGTTTTTATGTAGCATTTTTACCATTCATACTCACTGAGCTTAGTGTTCTTTGTGTGTTATTTAGTTCATATGCTTACAGGAAACTTAAGGATTTTCTCTCCCAACTAATCTCTGGAATTTCAGAGTAGAGTTTCAGACATTAACAAAAAGCACTGCCCTTATACTATCTTAAAAGTTCCCAGATGCCCAGTTTGGGTAATATTTGTTTTCACAGGCCCTCAACCTTATCCTAGTATTTTCTTATTTCCTTTGGATTCTGCTTCTTTTATCACTTGATCAACATATTAAATGAAGAAAAATCACAGTCATTAATATCAATAGGACTAACTCCAGTTCAAGTTGAAGATACTGAAGTAGAAATGGTTTTAACATAAATATAAACATATTTTCCTGTCATTATTGGCCATTTCATTTGCCCATGGATTACTTCTTCAAAGAACAAAGTGTCTTATTTGAGAAAACTATTTCTTTTTCAGTCTTCTCAAAAGCAACATTCTTACCAGAAGCTATCTCAAGCAGGAAGCCTATATTGTAGAGGCTTTGATGTAAAATAGACTTCTGTTTATATTCCAGCTCTTCCACTTTATAGATGTATTGCTTGGGAAAGATATGCTTTCTCATCTGTAAAATGGCAATATTTTGTAATTTTTAAATTAGGTGAAGTTTGAAAAGCATTCATCATAGCACCTAGTACATTATGCGTGCTATTTAGTCAACTTTTAATCTCTCAATTTCTAGTCTGAAAAGGGTTATAGGAAAAATAGTGAGATGGAGAGATGAAGAGATGAAGGAAAGAAGGGAGGAAGAAAGGAAGGAAGGAGGGAGAGAGAAGAGGAAGAAAAATTTTGCTTTCCATCTTAATGTAAATATATATATTTTTCCACACTTTTCAATTTAAATAATACAGATGAATAATTTAAGGACAAATGAACTTAAAATGCATATTTTCTCCCCAGGACAGACAGTAATAAAAGTAACATTCTTTGTCATTTAAGGTGGTCTCAAAAAATAGAAATCATTTTTTTTCCAGTGAGATCAAAAGGCCAGCCAATTTATGTCAATAAGTGGTATTTCTCAGGTCAAGAAATAGGTGGTTTTCTGGAAATATCCTCTCATGAGGAGATTCAAAATGCAGAAAAATATCTAATACAAGAAATGTGCAGTCAGTGTCTGAGATCTTTTTTGGAACATAAAAATCATTTCTCAAATCATTTAGTGAAAATTTTCCCTAGAGTTGGCAGTAGTCTTTGGTTCAATTCATTTCTGATTAGTGGTAGCTTTGTTTCTGAGAAGTCTGCTTTGGGTTAAAAATATAGCAGTAGATTATGGTCCTGGATCATCTTTGATAAAATAAAGGAACCCCAAAAATGTTTTAGAACTCTATACTCAATATAGTTCCTTCACATTCCCTACAGGAGAAAGAGATTCAAGGCACAGAGAAGTTCTTTATGGATTATATTGCCTCACATTTTAAATCAGGATAATTACGTTTGATATGCATAAGAACTGTACTCTTAGATTAATGCTTTTGGCCTGTCCTTGCCCTTCTACACCTAAGTTAACTCCCATTCTTGACCATATGGCTGAGCTCTTTTTTAAATTCAGGAAACATTTATTTTCTTTACCAATGCTAAGATTTACGTTTTGTGTATGCTCTCTAGTAACTAAACATTCAGTTCTCCTTTCCATTCTAGAAGTACTTAGATCATCTCTTTCTCTTTGGGTCACACTGGAATCCACTGGACTAAATGGAAGTAGCAAACCAGTCTGTGGTGTCTGAGTTGAATTTTTGTGGACTGTGTAATTCAAAGGAGCACCAGACCTTCCTCATACTGCCATTTTCTATACTCTACTTTATGACTGTTTTGGGCAACTTCCTTGTCATGCTCTTAATCATGACTGACCCCCATCTCCACTCACCCATGTATTTCCTTTTAGCCAATCTCTCCTTTGTTGACATGTGCCTTTCCTCAGCAACCAACCCTAAACTTATCGCAGACTTCCTGAAGGAAAATAAGACCATCTCCTTTGGAGGCTGCATGAACCAGATCTTCTGTGTGCATTTATTTGCAAGAGCTGAGATGGTGCTGCTCATGACAATGGCCTATGACTGTTATGTGGCCATATGCAAACCACTCCATTACTTCAGTATCACGGACATAAAAAAGTGCATCTGGCTAGTTTTACTATCATGGCTCACTGGCTTTGTGCATGCCATGAGTCAACTGGCTATAAAGTTGGATCTGCCCTACTGTGGACCCAGAGTAGTGGACAGCTTTTTCTGTGATATCCCTTTGGTGATCAAACTAGCCTGCATGGGTACTCACATTCGGAATGTTGATAAATGCTGACAGTGGGTTCTTGGCTACAACTTGCTTCATTCTCTTGCTGTCATCCTACACCTATATCCTGTTAAAAGTCTACCTTCACTCTAAGGATGGGGCATCAAAGGCTCTCTCTGCCTACACTTCCCAGATCACTGTGGTGATGCTCTTCTTTGGGCCTTGCATTTTCATTTATCTGTGTCCACTCAGCATCACTTGGGTGGACAAGTCTCTTGCTGTGTTTTATACAGTAATTACACCTCTCCTGAATCCAGCCAATTTCACACTTATAAATGAGATTAGAAATGCTATGAAGAGACAGGTAAATCAGCTTATGGATTCAAGGGATAATTTTTAGGTCACCCATTTACCAGAAAATCCATTGTGTCTGGTGAAATTTGGCTATTCTTTGACCTATAAACTGAACTGCAGCTTTATTCTATTCCCGTATGTAAACTATGAGTATTCCCAGAAGTACTGCTTCTATTTTCTATTATAAAATTATGTTAAAAAAATCCAACACTTGTTTTTTCACACTCTAGAGAGAATAATGATTCTGCATACATATTCCTTTTTATATGTTTAAATATTAGAAAATTAACAATAATAATTATAAATATAATTACTACCATTTATTAAATTCAGCTTATGTTCCCAGCATTCTGTTAAGCATTTTACCTAGATTTTGTGTTTCTTGAAAACTTGAGTTATTGATCTTTATACCCATTTTTTTTTAATGCATGATTTATCCACCCTAATCTCAGCTTAGCTAGAAATAATACTAAGGAAACTTGAATGATCTGCATCCACTTAGAAAAAAAAAGATAAATGAATCTAACCATAATACTATTGCCCTTGTACTCCACAATCTTATTCCTTTTAATTCATGGTTTCAAGTTTTGATGATGAAATAGAAGTATTGTTTCTGTATTCTTATTTAAAGGTACAGTTATTCTTGAAAAATCTTTCCTAAAGACAGAGGAAGAAGTTTGCAATCTATTTAAATATCATTTCTTTGCTCTTGTTAATAAATAATTTTTATTATTGTAGTTTTATTTTACATAAAAAAATAAGAAAAGAGAGCCATGAAAGTGGGGGAAAATGCCTTGCTTCAAAGTAAAAAAAATTTACACTGATAAGTAGAAAGTCAAGGAAAAACCATCAATAACTACAGCAGAAAAAAATTGACCATCCATTCACCACTGCAGGGCTCAGATAGGCTGCATTCTGGGCTATATACCTAACCAATTTTCTGCTTTTTAAGGAAACACTTACCTTACACCAAAACAAATCAATAAAAAAAAAATATATATATATATACATATGTATATAATATTTGAGTATTTGCAGAAGGAAATGTATGTAGTTGGTGTTATTGTTAGTTGAATGAGAGTAGGCAAAACCAGCTATATAAGCATTGAATGTTTTTTTTAAATAAAAAACATTCATAATATGCATAATAGAATATGCATAATATAATATTGCATATTCTATACACTTTAATGATGTATGTCATTTTCTGAGTAAAATTTTATTTATGTTCTGTATTTTTCTGGATTCTCCAGAGACACAGAAACAACAGGATATACTTATATGTGTATATAAATCTTTAAAGATTTATTATAGGAATTGGCTCGTGCAGCCATGGGGATTGGCAAGTCTGAAGTCAGGCAGCAGGCTGAGAACTCTGATGAAGTTTTGATGAATGCTCTATGAGAAGCTGGCTGGCAGATGTGAGATAGAAATTCTTCTTTCTGATATCTGAAATCATCAGTTCTCCATTAAGGCCTTTACCTAATTGGGTGAGACTTCTCTCATTGCTGAAGGCAATCTCCTTTGTTGATTATAGATGTAAGCACACATAGATGCAACCTACTGACTAATAATATAAGTCCACAAAACTCTCTCACAGTAATGATAAGGCCAGTGCTAGCTTGACCAAGCCATTGGATACAATAACCTAGCCAAGTTGATACATGAACTTAACAAGCACATGAACCTTTGAGAGTCTTAATTTCTAGTTTATTCCCATGAACCTAGGGAATTCATTATTTCTTGTGATACTAACTCCTGAAATTTTAATAATGACAAATTAATCTTCATCTCTATGACAATAAATTAAAGGACTCATATGACAACATAACTAATATAACAAAGATTTTAAAATAAACATAATATTGGTTTTTAATTCCCTGTAATATAAAAAAAATCAAGAAATACAAATAAAGACATTTGCAGAAAGCTTTATTTCCCCATACCTGTTTAGCACAGAAGCATCTTTCAGACCTATCTACAGACATGCATATGGGCCTATGATGATTCGTCAGAATATTTTTTGATGAAATGTTCTCAGTAATATTCCTCAATACACACCATTAGTGATAGTAACCTATTTGTTCATGAATGACTTGAAGCCTGCATATAACTTCCTTTCACATTTCTCAGTGAACTTGCTATAACAACACTTCCTCCTGAATGAGTGCTTGAAAACTGGATAATTTCTAATTGTAAACTACAAAAGGATGCCCTCTTGTCCATCTAGTTTCTAAGCAAATGAATTTGATTTAACTAATTAGCAATTCAGCACAATTCACTTCAAAGTAATCCACAATTCAAAAAGAATCACATGGCAAATTAAGAATATATTTTGAACTGAATGTTAAAAGTAATACAATACATAGAACATATAGAATGTCCAGCTATATGTGCTATAAATGCCTTTTTAAAAAAAAAAAAAAAAGCTGCATGTAAGTGATCTAAATATTCATCTCAAGAAAATTAATCTACAGAAAATTTTAAAAAGGAAATAGTAATAAGACCAAAAGTTAATGAAATAATTAAAAACATATTGAAAGAATCAACAAAACCAAAGTTGGTACTCCCAAAAGACTAATAAATTGATAATACACAAGCAAATCTGATCGAGAAGAAAAGAGAAAAAACACTAATAACTAATGCCAGGAATGAAAAATGAAGCATCTCTATAGAATCTTTATTATGATTATAAAATATATAATCTTTTATATATACTATACAATCTTTATTGTGATTATAAAATATATTCTATATAACTTTGTACCAAAAAATTAAAAAATTTACATGAAATTGGAAAATTCCTGTAAAAACTACTTAGTAAGAAAAGAAAATCTTAAAGACACTTTATGTATTAAAGAAATAGAAACTGTAATTAAAATATTTTCTCTTCCAGTCATTAGTGTCTTTCAGTTCAAAATCCACTTCTCTGCTTTCTGATGTTGGAGCTGGAACTCTGCAAACCACATTTTTGTTTGCTAGGTGGCTGCAGTGGTGAATATTTCAAAATATTTAAGAAAGAAGAAATATTTTTAAATAAACTCATTTTCAGAGCAGAAAAAGGGGGAAAACGTTTTATTTTGCTGGAACAAATAAAAAGTCAGAAATATTCCCTAGCACCAAACTTTATTAATAGTTATAATGATATGGGGATCAGCAAGGCATAGGTGAAGCCCGGAGAATTCTGAGATCATCAGCCCAACTCCCAAAGTGTGTTCACACTATGTAAGGATTTACCCTAGGCCAGATATAAGAAATGAAGATTGAAGTGATGCGTGTATGGCATTTTTACAGAAATGGAGCTTATTGTGATTATGAAACATCTTCAATTTTTACTATGATAATTATATAGTTAATACTGATATTTTCCAGTGACTCTACCAAACAAATTCATAAATTCCAGGTTGATTTACCATTAATAATACAAATAAATCAAATGTATCCTACTAAAACAGTTCCAAGATGAAGAACTTCCATTAATTTATTCTACTAAATACCATCCAGAGATCCAACTAGCATGTTTCCAAGAGTAGTTTATTTAATTTCTTTTTCTAATATTGTTCTTTCTTCTTACACGTCTACAAGGTATGCAATGGGTTTCAGACCATCTGCTAATCATTATTTCCTAGTGCATTTATGAAACCACCAGATTTGACATAGATAAATAGGATAATAGCAAAGAAACTGCAACAATATATAAGAATTCTATATTATGACATTCTAATTTTATACTTGAAGTGCAATTTTGAAACAGGAGATTTTTTTTAAGAGGTACTGGGGGTTGAACCCAGGACCTCATACATGGTGAGCAGGCACTCAAACCACTGAACTACCCCCACACCCCAAGTTCCTGCTAGATTTTGTTTTCTAGAAGTCAATGCATTTTCAGTGAAATGTAAAAAATATTCCCATTCTCTTTGACGAGTATTAATTTCTTGAGATCTTATTGCTTGTCACTTGAATCCTGTAACTGTCATACATCTCTGGTATAAGCCGTATTTGAGTTTTGAAGTGTGTAGACCATCTCTTCTTATTTTCAAGATGTAATTTTACATTTCTGCATTTTAAAAAGTTTGGCCATAATTCTAGACATTCGCTTCTAATAAATGTGCTTGCACATTTTGACCTTTGTAAAAGAAATTTGCATGTATATTCTGTGTTTACTTGTAAATTTCTGCTTATATTCTGCTTATATCTGTGGATTCAGGTTACTGAAGAGAATAACAATAAAGAAACCTAGGCTATATTCATTATTGGTTATACATGTTTGGAATTTTAACCAATATATTTGTCACTTGTGGTTTTTATTCACTGTTACACTTATGTGCATGCTTTAACAAATTACTACTTTTTAAATACAGATTGTGCTAGACTGCTACTGGAGATATGAGCTTTAACCTTTTTGCTGCTGGTGGATTTCTTGTTCTTGTTACATAACTGAAAATGAGGCTAGTTGTAGTTTTTGAAAAGCTTGTGAGTTTAAAATGCTAAGGGTGAAGAAATAGCAAAGTGCCATGTTTAGACATTTCTAAGCATTTAATAAAATTTTAAAGTGAAAAAAGTAAAAGCTTTATTTAACATTTGGAAATCAATCACCAGGTTATGAAAGAGGAGAAAAATCATAGCTACTTCAATAGTTACAGAAAGAGCATATGATAAAATCCAAAACACTTTCATTATAAAACTCCCAGTAAATTCAGCCTAGAAAGAAACACTGTGTAATCTGATAGAGTATTTACAAACTGTCTCCAGTAAAAATGTTAATTAATGATGAAATATTGAGAGCTTTTCCTCTAATTACAGGAATGAGAAAACTGTATTTCCTGTCACCACTAATACTTTAATGTCATTGGAAATCCTGGCCAATTAAACAAAGCAAGAAAAATAAATAAAATGTATAAAAAGATAGAAATAGTTATTCTCCATAGACAATATTTGTTTAACAATTAGATATACATCCTATAACCTCCTCAAGTCTAGGAAAGTCTATCTCCTCATAATAGAATTTAACTCACTATATTGCCTATTTGTTTTCTGTTTTCCTCAGTAACAGTAAGTTTGTTGAACACAGGAATTGTTGCAGAGTAAAGATGTCTATAAATATAGTATTTTAAAAGCAAATAGGTATTAGCAAGGAAAAAATGGCTCTGTCAATGAAAAACCAAATGTATTAGATCAGTGAAATATCATATGAAAGCTTCAAAGCAAATGAAGTCTGCTCTATAAGAGGAAATGATTACCTAACACTGTAATAGCCAGCAGACTGCACCACTGAGGCCACACTCTTCCAGGATGCTACCTATTGATGATTGACATGTGGGGGGGGGGTGGAAAGAGAGCCAGGCCAATCCTGCCCACTGTGGGATTCCTCCAATGGGCAATCATTGCTCTAGTGTTCCCCCATTAACCTGGTAGAGACTTTCTCAGAGCCGCACTGCAGTTTTGAGTCACTCTGGCCAATTCCCCTTCCTCCCTCCTCTTCTTTCATGGGGGACATATTGGCATCTCTTTTCCTGTTATTTGTGCTCCATTTCCTCTCTCCCTTCACCAAAGAAATATCTAATAATTCTCACATGACCACTGCTTTGCAGAGTACCTAAACTAACACTAATACATGTTTTTAATCACAAAATATATTTTTAAACGGATTTGTGCTTGAAATATGAGTTAATAGATTTTTAAAGGTTATCACTAAAAATTGACTGATCAAGAAGCAAGCAAGTTTGCCTTCTAGCATCAAGTAACCACCTTCCCTCCATTACAATGACCTGGTGAAGCAGTTATTGTAAGTATGGGTGTTATTGTACTGGGGAAGTTTACATTACAAATATTGTATTAATATATGAATTTGAATGAATGACATTCTCTATTTCCTCCTCACTCTATGATTAGACCTCGCTGGGAACTATAAATATTTAATGATTCAATTTTGCAAATAAGATATCATCTAGCTTTCATATGTTGCTTCAGCACTATTTTCTTGCCTTCATTTTTCTGTTCTAGAGCCTGAACTTTATACTTTGTATATATTCTCATAATGTTTACAGTCATCATATTCTCATAGTTTTGTTAATCATTATTTTCTAGCTCTTTGTATAGAGAGTTGGCCAATATATTTTCCATTAAAAAGCCTTTTCCTTTTGGCCAAAAAGTACTGATACCCTTGAAGTTAATACCACTGGAAACACATTCACCTTAATTAAGTAATTTCTTTTCCCATTAAAGCAGTGACTATTAATAAAATAGAGTATTACAAGTGTTGGAGTGGATGTGGAGGAATGGCAACACTTATCCACTGCTGGTGGGAATGTAGAATGGTGCAGCCATTGTACAGGACATTTTGGTGGTTCCTTAGGAAGCTAACTATAGAACTGCCATATGATTTAACAATCCCATGACCGGGTATATACCCAGAAGAATTGAAAGCAGGGACATGAACAGATATATGCACAAAAATGTTCTTAGTGGCATTGTTCACTATTGCCAAAAGTTGGAAATAACCCAAATGTCTATCAACAGATGAATGAATAAACAAAATGTGGTATGTATGTACAATTGTATATTACTCAGCTTTAAGAAGGAATGCAGTATTAATGCATGGGATAACATGGATGACTCTTGAAGACCTTATGCTGAGTGGAGCAAACCAGGCACTGAAGGACAAAGTATTACATGACCTCAGTGATATGAATTAAGCAAATTGAGCAGACACACAGAGCTAGAGTCTGGAAGAGAGGTTTAGAGGAAAGAGAAAGTGAGAAGAAGGTTGTGAGCCAATGCCCATATGGGCAAAATCTATGATATGGTGGAAGGCTATAGTTGTGCATTGGATGGGCATGACAGTGGTGCAGTGATGCTCATGGATTTGGCGGTGCTGGTTTGTGAGGGCAGCACAATGGGGAGAGTGGGTTGGGATGTCAATGGAACTGGGGGGAGGGTTTGGAGGAGGGAGCAGGTTAACTAAGGGGATTTGTGGGTATGTGGTTGAAACTACAATGTTGGGAATGTTCTTTCGGCAAATACGGAGGGGGAGGGTTACTGGTTTAGGGGGACACGTGCAACAGTGCGCATGTGTGGCAGGACTCTAGGGAGTGTGTGAGTGTTCACCTTGTCATAGTGGATTGTATCAGTGGGTGGAGACCAACATAATGAACTGGAAGCTGTTGGACTCCCACCCTGGGGAGTCCTGCTATGAGAGCATAGGCAGTGCCTACTAATATGTCAAGCCCCCAATGTTGTTGCAAATAAGTATGAATCTTGTTTTTCAAAGAGTGAAGATTGATGGTGCCATGGGTCCTGAGGGAAGGGGGAGAAGGGAATAGAATAGATGGAACATAGGGCATTTTGGGGGTGATGGAATTGTACTACATGATCTTGCAATGATGGATACAGGCCAAGTTAAATTTCATCAAAATTTATAAATGTGTATGGTCCATAATGTAAACCATAATGTAAATCATTGACCATAGTTAGGAGCAATGTTTCAATATTTGTACATTAACTGTAACAAATGTAGCATCCACATGTAAAATATTTTTAATAGGGGGAAGGAGGAAATGGAGAGGGGCTTGGGTATATGGAAATCCTCTATATTCTGTACATCACTTTTCTGTAAACTAAAGCTTATTTGAAGACAAAATGAAAAAAAAATAAGACACTGGGGTAATAAACAGAAGAAAATGTCACTGTACATACAAGACAACAGATCTAACAGTGATGAGAGACATGATTTCAAAATTTTTTAAAAATATTTTTCTCATTTTTTATTTTTCCAAATTTTAAAAAAATATTTTTATATTTTATTTCTTATTTTTAAAACTATCATTTCATTTTCTTATTAATTGCATTTGGTTACTTTGTTGGCTTCATTTTTGAAGTAGTTTTGAATCACAGAAGGATTACAACTCTGACAGCAGAGGCCCATTGATGTGGGGTGTCTGTGACAGGGGATGCATGGAAGGAGGTTCACCTGGGGCATACATATAAGGCATATAAATGTGTTCAAGTGTTCATGTGGCATTTTCACGGTGGGTGGAGAGTCACACAATAACCGAAAGAATATTGAATTCCCATTCTGGGGAGCTCTCCCACATTCTCTAATGGAACAGCAACAATCTCCCAAGTACAGGAGCAGTGACTAGTGAAGGAGGATGGTCCACTGACAGGCCTTTGATGATGATTGTACCTATGAAACTTCAGTTTTAAAATGGAAACTTAGCCTAGTATTATAGGGTGCTTAAGAGTTACCCCATGAGAGCCTCCTTGTTGCTCAAATGTGCCTCTCTGTAAGCCAAACTCAGCATATAAATGCATTACCTTCACTCCAGCATGGGACATGTCTCCCACAGATGAGTCTCCCTGGCACTGAGGGATTATTACCAAGTACTACATAGCAATACAACTAGAAAAAGACCTTGACCCAAAGGGGGAAAAGGTAAAGACAAATGCGTTTTATGGCTAAGAGACTTCAAAGTGAATCAGGAGGTCATTCCATAGATTACGCTTATGTACGTCTCAGCAGGATTTCATTGACTGCCAAAGTAAATATTGCCTCAAAAAGCGGGGCTCCTGGGGGCTCTGGAGACATCCAGACACTATAGGAAAGGCAGACAGCCCAGGAGTTTGGTGCCCTGCCAGTGGGCCCTACTTGCAAATTTATGCTCACCAGTGTGACAGAGTTGGACTAAGTTGTGGTTTCCCTACACATAGCTCCTCTGCCCCTTCTATCTGAACCCATAGTTAGTACCAGAGTTGATAGGTGTATGTCCAAGAGACTTAAATCTTTGTGTTCTTTATGTGTCAACTGGGCCCTGAATCTCTAGAGAGTTGCAACACCTAATCTCCAGTTCATTGGAGTCGCCCAGGACAACTAACAAGGATATGATGATGGACAATGACCATCCTAAGGAACAGAGAGTCTGCAAATGCAAACAAGATAGTCCCATCCATCTGCCCCATGGGATCTAAACCCCTCTCAATTAGAGGTAGAGTGGGCTTTACCATCCCAGAATACTCAGGATTGGGGAATGAATGCAGGACTTGAGTAGACTTCCTGTTATAGTACTATAGACTATTGTGATTTTAGCAATGGAAGAAATTATATCATTGACGTGGAGGCAGTGGCCAATGATGGTTCTGAGGGAAGGGAGAAGGAAAAACACTTTTAATATGGGGCATTTTGGGGACTTGGAATTGTCCTGGATGACATTGCAATGACAGATACAGGCCATTATATATCTTGCCATAACTTACAAAATTGTGCAGGAGAGAATGTAAAATACAATGTAAACTATAATCCATGCTTAGTGGCAATACTCCAAAATATGTTCATTAATTTTAACAAATGTACTACACTAATGAAGGATGTTGTTAATGTGGGAAAATGTGGGAGGGGTAGGGAGTGGGGCATTTGTGAATCCCCTATATTTTTTATGTAACATTTATATAATCTAAGTATCTATTAAAAAATTAAAAAGGATATTTAAAAAAATTTTAAAAAGCAAATACCTCTCTACTTTCTAACAACCTCACAAATCTGTGCTTTATATCCCCTGCAACACATAAATATAGAGGTTTATTTTTTTTTCACTTTAAAAAAAATTTTTATAAGATACTTCACTTACATAAATATTACAGAGAATATATAGGGGATTCCCATATGCCCCACTCCCCACACCTCTGACATTTTCCCAAATTAACATTTTTCATCAGTGTAGTATATTCATTGCAATTGATAAACACATTTTTAGCATTGCCAGTAATCATGGATTATAGTTTACATTGTAATTTACACTCTTCCCATTCAACTCTGTAGGCTATGACCAGATATATAATGGCCTGTATTTGTCATTGTAATGTTATTCAGGATAATTCCCAAGTCCTGAAAATGCTCTCCTATTACACCTGTTTTTCCCTCTCCATAACCCCAGAACATCCATGGGCCACTGTTTTTACAACAATGGTATTTCTTCCATTGCAAGAATCACAATAAGTCTATAGTAGAATACTAATAAGTTTATTTTAGTCCATAGTTCATTTCCCAATCCTGAGGACTCTGGGATGGTGATGCTCACTCCACCATTAACTAAGGGGAGCTTTGATCCCATACATACAATGGATGGGACTCTCTTGCTTGCAGTTGTAGACACTCTCCATTCCTTGGTATATTGTTTGTCCATCATCTCCTCCCCGTTAGCTGTTCCGGGTGAGTCCATTGAACTGGAAAGTAGGTGTTTCAACTCCACTGAGATTCAGGGCTCAGCTGGCACATGGACAGCCCAAAGATTTAAGTCTCTTGGATGTACACCTACCAACACTAGTATTAATTATAGGTTCAAATAGAAGGGCAGAAGAGTCACTTATAGGGAAAACACTGCTTAGTAACTCAGTCACACGGGAGCATAAATACCAGATTAAGGCTCACTGACAAAGGGCCAAATTCCTGAGCTGTCTGTCCTAACTATAGTTTTGGGATGTCTCCATAATCTGTGGAGCTTTGCTATTTGGGGTCGCATCTGCTTTGGCAGTCAATGAAATCCTGTTGTGATGTGCCTAAGTACTACCTCTGGGATGGTCTCCCAACTCACTTTGAAGTCTCTTAGCCATAGAAACTCATTTGTCTTTAGCTTTTCCCTCTTTTGGTCAAGCTGTTTCTTTTGTTTGTTTGTTTGTTTTCCAGATGCATTGCTTGTTGGCACTTGGTAGTAATCCCTCAGTGCCAGTGAGGCTCTTTTCCAAGAGTCATGTCCCATGTTGGGGGGAAGTTGTTGCTTTTATATGCTGAGTTTGGCTTAGAGAGAGGCCACATGAGAGGAAAAAGGAGTCTCCCCACAGGTAACTGTTAGGCACCCTACATCACTAGGCTAAGTTTCAATTTCAAGAGCAAATGCTCATAAGCATACTCATCAATATCAAGGGTCCTTCAATGGACCATCCTCCTTCACAAGTCATTGTCCCTGTACTTGGGGCATTCTTGTTGTTCTATTAGAGAATGTGGCAGAGCTCATTTGGATGGAAATTTCATATTCTTTTGGTTATTGTGTTAATCTCTACCCACCGTGACAATGCCCCATGAACATTTGAACACATTTATATGTCTTATATGCATACCCAGGTGAACTTCTTCCCAGGTATCCCCCACTCACTGACACCCCACACCAATGATCCTCCCTTGCCATAGTTATAACCTTTCTGTGATCTAAAACATCTTCAGAAATGAAGCCAATAAAATAGCCACATACACTTAATAAAAAATGAAATGGTAATGATAGTTTTATACATAAGAATTAAAATACAGAAAAAAATAATAAAAAGTAAAAATAGAATAATATTTTTTCAAATTGGAATAGTAAAAAATAGTGAAAAAATATTTGAAGGAAAAAGAGCTTTTTTTTTTTTTTTACATTTTGC
>JAQZBX010074641.1:0-14724 GCA_029593785.1 Cabassous unicinctus
AAAAAAAGATAAAAATTGAAAAAAGAAGAAATAGAATATCTTAAAAGAACTATAATAAGTAAAGAGTTTGGGTCAAATAAAAAACTCCCAATAAAGAAAAGCTCAAGACAAGATGGCTTCACTGTTGAAATCTATAATATATTTAAAGAAGAATTACCACCAATACTTCTCAACCTTTTCCAAAAAAACAGAAGAGGAGGGAAAACTGAAATGTGTTATACCCATACAATAGAATGTTAGTCAGCCAGAAGTAGGAATGAAGTTACAGTACACACTACAACAATGGAAAAATAAAAAACATGCTAAGTAAAAGAAGCCAGACACAAAAGTTCAGGTTTTTAATGATTCCATGTATATACAATATCCAGAATAGGAAAATCCACAGAAACAGAAGACGAATGGGTGACAGGATTTGGTAGGGGTGGGGAATGGGGAGTGGCTATGTGGATATGGGGTCTCCTTTAGTGATAACAAAGAGGTTCTAGCGTTAGATAAAACTGATGCACAGGTTTGTGAATATACTAAATGCCACTGATGGTGCCCTTTAAAATGGTTAATTTTATATTATGTGAATTTACCTCAATAAAAAAATGTGCAGATAATCACAAGTAAAAAGAAATGATTATCATCTTTGACCCAATGGACTGACTTTGGGGAATCTAGATAAAAGAAATAATCAGAAGCACATTAAAAGGTATGCCCAAAAGATGTTCATCACTGAATTATTTATAATGGGGAAAATTGGTAACAACCTACATTGTCATCAAAAAGAGAACATTATACCCAGAAGAAGTATTAGGATGGCACCATAATGACATGGAAAATACCATGATTTACTGTGAATAGAAAAAAGCAGGAGGCAAGAGATTTCTCATAGTGGTTAGGAGCTCTGCCTTCAGAGACTGTCAACTTGGACTCACCCACTAATTATATGACCTTGAGTGAGCCTCTCGTCCGCTCAGCTATCTCACAAATGTAACTGATATGTGACCCACCGTCAGTAAAGGTAGCTATTGCTATAGGCAATATAAGTGCATTATATATGATGTATGTGAGATATAGGGAAGTAAATACACCACAATGTTAGCCATTGCTGTATGTGGATAGTGGGAGAACAAGTGGCTTTAATTTCCCAAAATTAGCTATATTGCTTATGTCATCTGGAAAAATACATTTTATAAAAAGAAAAACTATGCAGAAGCTGGGCGATGAGAAGATAATCAGCAACCTTGACAAAATCAAGTGGGAGGGGATAAAATGAAGGGAACCAATGTAGACCTCTCCTTCCAAAAACAAAACAGAAAGAGGGGCGCTAGAAGGGAGGAGAGGGCCAAGGGTTGGTTTGCTTACTCTAGAGAGGTGTGATTACACTTAAGTCTTGGGAAAAGAAAACGAGTGGAAAGAGAAGATAAAAGTACAGTGAAAAAGATAACAATATAGTAATTAGAATAACTCCAGAGCAAGTAGTGGAAGGAGTGGTGGGGCAGGTAAGAGAGGCTAATCAACAAACAACCAGCACTAAAGTGATAAATTGCAGAAACAGGAAAAGATAGCCAATACTGACAATAAAGTGCTGATGACACTTTATGATTTTTCCCCATCGTAGTCTTTGAAATCTTTCCTGAATATGAAATTAATTTTCTGAACCCACCACAACACCTAGGTCTTATCTGGATTGCCTCATTCTTTCTCCAGAGAAGAAGCACGAGTCTGTCTGTGGCTGGCAGAATAATGTTGTCATGCAAAGATGACCTCGTCCAAACCCTTGGGAGCTGGAACTACCTTAGGCGACACGGCAGATGGAGCTGCGGCTGTTCATCAGCTGACTTTAAGGTGGGGGATCATCCTGGATTATCTGGGTAGGCCCAATGAAACCACAAGATCCTTAAACTGGAAGCAGGAGGCAGAAGAAGAGTCAGTGTCAGAATGATATGATGTGAGAAAGATTTGACCAGGCACTGCTTGTTTTGGGGATGGAGGAAGAGGCCACGAGCCAAGGTGGTCTCTAGAAGCTGCAAAAGCCAAGGGACAGATTCTTCCCTGTAGCCTCCAAAAAGGAATACCACCCTGCCAACACCTTGATTTTAGCCCAGTGAGACCTGTGTCAGACTTCTGCCCTCCAGAACTGTAAGATAATAAATGTGGGTTGTTTGGATCCACTAAATGTTGGTAATTTGGTATGGTAGCATAAGAAAACTAATACACTACCCAAGAGCAGAGACTTAATGGCAATATTATGGATGTCTTCAAGCATCACTCAATGCTTCACCTCAGCAGGAGCAGTGCAGTCTTCATCAGATTTGTATATCCACGGCCAAGAATGTTCCATCTGAAGAAAGAGTTCTGCCACCAAAAAGCAGCTGGAAACACCTGCCCTGGAGCCCTGCTTCCCTCTGCCCATTTTTTCCCCAGTTACATAGTGAGAGAGACTTCTGCAGCTTTCACCCTGTTGGAATGGATAAGAGATCCATTGCTCAACTCATGGAAAAATAAATTTATAAATGGCTGACCAAGCGCAGAACTCTAGAACTTAAAATTGATGGGCTTATTCATCCATGAATAGCAGTTTCATGACAACCTCAACAATTAGGAGCTAGTGTTTCACATAAAACTTAGAAAACATGACTTCATAACCCCAAAACTATAATATAATAGAATAGAATAGAATAGAACCTTGAACTATAATTCTTGTGGTCTTGAAACCTCATCAAAATCGTCTCTCCAAGGTCACGTCTTTCCATGGATCAGATTTACCTATTTGATGTCCATATAAAAGAGGCACTGACATTCCACCTAGTTGGAAGGCAGCCTAATGCCAAGAGTATGGATCTTAAGTCAAGGCCCGTCCCCTTGCTTTATCTTTCACCCATCTGAGTGTATTTCTCTAAATTAATGCAACTGTCAATAAGAAGTGGGAAAATGAAATCAAGAAAGTGATACCACTTAAATGCTTGCCCAGGACAGAGGTAGACTAGTCTTTCCAAGATGACCTCCCTAATAAGAATCCACCAGGAGCATGACATCGAGGGAACACCATAATGCTTGGTAAGGACTTTGATGAGGATGATTTAATGTGACTCATTAGCTCAATGAATCACATCATTTTACTTCTAAAAAATCTTGGGACTGGGGATGTATCAAGAACACTCTGGTGTCATAGCCCAGGCCAGAGAGTAAAAGCTCAGGCATAAGTGAAAAATGTATTTGCCTTTAATAATGAAAATAGACACTGTCCAGTGACATTGAAATAAATATACCAAGAAACATTTATTAATATAATAAAACTTGGGGAAAACTAAGGAATGTAGTAATGCAGGAAATAAACAAAACAAAAGCATGGGATTTGGAGTCAGGAAAAATCAAGCTTGAGGCTGGGTTCCACCATGATTTAGCCATTTACTTAACCTCGCTGAGTCTCAATTCCTGATTTCTAAAAGAGTAATTGCTCCTCATTCTTTTACTGTGAGGATTAAGTAGGATGAGCCTACATCCATCTTAGCATGATGCTTGAATAATAACTCGACAAATGTAAATGTTTTTATCGTTACTCTTATTAGCACTATTAGGACTGCTTAGGAAGAGCAAATCAGGTGCAAGAAGAAAAGTCATGTGGCAGGAAAAATTAGTAACTCACAGTATCATGACCTTTTCCCTCCCTCGTGCATGAGGAAGATTTTGTGTTTAACCTGCTCACCTCTCCTAGGGCCTGTGTGGAAAGAAAAAGTGGAAGCAGTCTAGAGAACCTAATAGATCTACATTTACAAGGGCTCAGAGACAGGCACAGCAGAACAAATCTGAAAGAGGGCAAGAGGTGGTGAGTGAGAAGAAGGGAGGTGGCCAGCAGGAGCAGTGGGAGAGTGGGGAGCAGAAGAAGGGGGATGCGATTTCCTGGGGAAAGCAGCTGCTGTGAGGAGTGAGGCTTTGGGCAGACGAGTGGAGAGCACCTTTCAGATGTTTTTCTGATTGTCATCCCATTTGTATTAGTTAGCAATTGCTGCATAACAAATTACCTCAAAACCTAGAGGCTTAACATTATTATCTCACAGATTCTGTGGGTCAGGAATCCAGGCACAGCTCAGCTGGGACCTCTGCCCAGGGTCTCTTACAGACTACAGTCAAGGTGTCACCCAGCTATAGTCACCCAAAAGTTCACCTGGGGAAGATCTGCTTCCGAGCTCACGTGGTTGTTGGACTGAGGCTCTAGTTCCTTGCTAGCTTTTGGCCAAATCAGAGGATATACTCCCACGTGCAATGGATGTCGGCCCACTGTGCAGTGGCACCCCGTGTAGTGACCCCAACACCAGCAACGGGCTGATTCAGCAGAGCACAGGCAGGAGGCTTTGCACCAGCCTTGACCTGCCACAGCAGAGAATGGCACTGCTTGGGAGAGCCAGGCCACGCCATCTGGTGTTAACCTCCAGCTGTGCCTCCACTCCAGAACGCATACTCAATTAATTACATTATTCTACTAAAAAAATCATGGGGTCGGGGGATGCATCAGGAACACTCTAGTGTCATAGCCCAGGCCATGACAGAATACATATAGGCAACTGATCATGTTAGCAGTAAGCTTTTCAGAAGAAGAAAATGTTCCACGTACAGAGACACCATCATCATCAATCACCAGGATAAGTCTTCCCTGGACTAAGCAAAGACGTGAGTCTTCAAAATGAAAGCTCCACTGGGTCTGATGCCAGGTGGAATTAATGGGCCCAGAGGTACCCTGGTGAACGTATTAAAGTACAAGAATAAGCTTAAAGCCATACTAGCAGAAAAATATAAATTACTAAGGAGGAAAATCAGGCTGGCATCAAACTTCTCTTCACCAGCACTATAAGCTCAAACAAGATGGAGCGATACTTGCACTTTTTAGAGGGAAAAGATTGTATCTGGGAATTGAGTCATCAGTCAACCTGAAAGCAGCAGCAGGACGTGCTCAGGAATGCCAAGAGTCAGGAAGGAAACCACCACGCTGCCTTTGGGCAGTTCTGGAAAAGGGGACAGGAGGCAGGGGAGGGAAGAAACTAAATACTAAGTGGACAGGATGTGGTAAAACTCTTTTTCTGAGTGTTCGATTTTTATATTTCATCGCAGTGCACAAGGATTTGAAGAGGCTTGATAAAATATTACATAACGCAAAGAAATCAAAGAGAAAGAAGTGAGCTGAGGGTGAAAGGAGATAAGGGTGCTGGTAAAGCCTGCTTTATGGTCCTGGGTGCTTGCAAGAAATTGTACCTAATCTTCCTAGCGGCCAAAGGAAAGAGGTGAACTTGGTCAGCTGCCAGTCTCATGGTGTCCATAAAGTCAGTTCAAACCCCCATTCCCCGGTACAGAGACCAGTGGAAGGAGAAGCCCTGGAATTAGGGACGAGCAAGGAGGATGAGTGTGACTATACAGGGGCAGCACCCTATAGGGAGGTCTTGACGGTGGTGTGATAAAGTATTTTCATGTCTGCATGGGATAAAATGGCATAGAACTAACACACACAGGTGAGTGCACGTAAAACTGCTGAAATCTGATTGAAGTCCGAGGCTTGAACCAATGTCCACTTCCTGGTTTTGATACTGTCCTGTAGTTATGGGAGAAGTTACCACTGGCAGAAACTGAGCGAAGTCTACACGGGACCTCTCTGTGCTATTTTTCAACTTGAAGTGAATCTACAAATTTTTTCAAAATAAAGGTTAGAAGAAAAAAAAAATCTCCTATGTGCAAAAGAACGCCGGGCAGCGTGGGGGAACCATCCTCGACACGACCCTGGCGTTCATGCAGCACCAGGCTTTCTGCGGCTGACTCTTACCAATGTCCCTGAATGCGCGCTGGAGAGAGAACACTAAAGCAATCTCCAATGGCAGCAGCTCTCTGCCAGGCCCAAATAATGGACCCTAACATTGAGATGGCTGAGAGCTGGGCCAGCTCGAGGACTGGTCTGTTTAACTATTTAAAAAGTTTGCTTTCATATTTTCATCAGTATCACAAATATTTTTATTTATGGCTCATATTCTCAAAGATTGCAGATGGGTCTGAAGAACTTAATAGGGTCCTCATAGCCACCACGGAGCTTACCTTGGTAAAATTAAAAACAAAATGGACTCTGAAACTGCCATTCGCTTTTTTTCCCCCAAAACCTCACAATAGATGGTGAAGGCGTTAGCTACCAGACACTACTGGAAGGGATGGCAGTCCCAAGCTAAAGACCACCAGCTTTTCCAGTTTCCCACCTGGAAACACTTCTGCTCTATAAGCTGAACCTGTGTCTGAACCCCCAAAGGGCTCATTAGCATTAGGTTGCTGGGCCCCAACTTAAGCACTGCATGAGTCCTGGGGTGCACCCCAGATCCTGGGTTTCTAGCACGTTCCTGGAGCTGCACAGTCTGAGAACCACTGGGCTAAACCAGATGCTGCCGATACCACCAATGACCCCCTCATTCTCAGAGTACAGTAAAATCTTTTCAGAACTTGTGGTCAACAAACCTTCTTAAATCACAAATAAATATTTGAGCCTTAAGAGGTGCCTTCAAGTATATTTCAACTCAGCGTTCTTCTGTGGTTCCAATTCGGGTATAAACAATACAATTTGTCCTGCTTCTATATAAAATGTATGCACGTGAGTTACATGAACTTTAATCCCCCCCAGGCAATGACAAAACCAAAGCACTGAGAGGTTAAGTAACTTTCCCAAAGTCACACAGCTAATAAGAGAGGGGCCAGGACTCAAACCCAGGAGGGCTGCCTTGTGAATCCAACCCTTAAACTTTCAGCTACACTGCCTCTTTGCAAAGGGATGGATTGTCATTTTTGCTACATTAAAACACTATCAAAATTTAAATAAAAGGGAGCTGATGTGGCTCAAGCAGTTGAGCACCCACCTCCCACATGGAAGGTTTTGGTTCGGCTCCTGGTGCCTCTTAAAAAAGACAAACAAACAACAAGCCAACAACAAGCAAAAAAAAAAAACTCAACGAGCAGACAACGAGCAAAAACAAAAACGAACAGGGAGCGGATGTGGCTCAAGCAGTTGAGCACCATCTCCCACATGGGAGCTCCTGGATTTGGTTCCCAGGGCCTCCTAAAGAAAAAAAAAAATCTTGAAAAATTCGTTAAATAAAAGGATTGGAAACTGGTTTGAGGTTGGCCGTCGTGTTATATTTATTATTGGATGCTCAAGAATAATTTTGAATGATCTAGAAGTCACCCAGTAACAAAAGAACACTCGCACAAGCTGCAAGGCCAGTGCAAACTAATCAGTCTGCTGTGTGAATGTCCTAGTATAAGAAAGACACGCGGCATGTCTTTAATATTGCCGTTCAGCCTGCTTCTTGTCATGGTGTGTCCAGTCCTAAGATGTGATTTTCTGCAGCTTGTGTAGTTCTGTGTCTTTTTATGGTAAAACTGAATAAATAAGATTCTCTCTTTATGTAACACTGAACGAGTGAGGCCCTAAATTGTTCATTGTGTGATAAGAGCATTCCAAAGGGCCCCAAACCAAACCCCTGCCATCTCATCTCTTTACACCCATCAATTATTCATTGTAATGGCAAGTGTGACACTTTCAGAGGCTTCAAATATAAATGACATTAACTGGAGAAGTCTTTCCAATTCTCATTTTGGCAAGAGCCCTACAGTGGTGCACACAAGAGTTACGATGACCTGCAAGAGTTCAAGTGCACCTTTGCATTCACACCTAATTCACCACCAGAGAAGTGAGATTTGCTCGGTTCTAGGAATTATCCTGCTTTTCTAACTGCCCCTGTCAGCCAATTTTTTAAAGTTTGGATACGTTGGTTAATAACTGAAAAAATGGCTAACGCCAACGGAGGCAACTGTGGTCACTGTTGTATCCAATGTATCCTGCCCCAAAGAGCAGAGGTGAGAGAGAGTAGTAGGATACGGACGTCAGTCCATGTTCTAATGGGCTATTTGCTGAGACCCCACAGAATAAGGGAAAAGGAAGAGTCCCCAGGAGCCTGGGACCCTCCTGTCCTTGCAGGAATAATGTCAAACCTTAGGCAAGACCAAAAAATTTAATTTTAATAGCAATAACTTTCTTCTAAAATGTTAAGAGTTATAAATCAAAAGCCACAACCTTGAAAGAAAGTTCTTTATTACAATACCCACCAAGATACTGACAAGTGGAAACTCCTACGATGGTAAGTATATGTTTATTAGCACACTTAAGAAATAACTATTTCCTTACTTCCAGCTTAAGAATCATCTTAATACTGAAAAAGTCAGCATTGACAATAATGGGTTCAAAATTAAATAGAAATAAAACCTTTAATTATTCATCCAAATTCTCAGTGTTTCTCTTTTGCTTCTAAATAATACAAATATCAAGCCTGTTTCAGCAAGTGCAAAGAAGTAAAGGAACCACTCCATGTAAAATAAGTTAAATTTACTTTTCCTCTTTTATTGTCAAAAAACATTTACTATTTCAATGCATTCTTTCTCTTTTTAAGAAAATCTTGTTTTACTATGTTCCTGCTTTAGGGTTTAGGATTGAGTTGGTTGCAGAGCTAAAATGCCAGTGAATGTTTAGTAAATCTCACTTGAGGAAATTTTTTACTTCTGTCAGCTGGGAAAAAAACATCCTGAAATGTATTTCAAATCACTCAGATATCTAGCAAAAATTTCTACCTTTCTAAATAAATCCAAAAGAGTACTAGATATATCTGCTATCAAAACTATCATCTTGCTTATCCCCAAATCTCTTTGGGAAATTTAAAATTTTGTCTTCCTTTGGTTTCAAATCTTAGTAGAAAAACTAAACAATATCCATCTCAAAGGCACTAAACTCATACCCATTTTATAAGTTACAACAATTATAAAATTTATGGAGAGAAGAAAAGCACAAGTTGGTAACATACCAGTGGATCTTTATCAGGCAGGATTTTCTTTCACCCCAAAGATGCTGCTAGCCTTTTCCACTTGCATGAGGAAGGAGGTTTTTATAACTTGAGCTCTGTAAGCTCCGCCTTCTCCTCTGAGATTCTTTTAAGAGGCAGAACAAAAAAGTTAAAGACTCTTAAAGCTACGGCTTACAGTAGCAATGTAGCCATTGACTACTGGTGTGCCGTGCGTGATTGTAGAACAGTGATTTAAATGCTAGTAAAGTAATACTACAAAATTCCCATTCCTGGGTTGCCAATAGTTTCACAGTATTAAATCATACTAAAATTTACTTTCTACAATTAGCAGCACATTTCAAAAACCACACATGAAAATAGGAAATGCTCTTTGTGGAAAGTAACGACAAGATTAATTAATACATTAAAAGCTTTTAATTAAGATTAGGGGAAAAAAAACAAGGAAATTTTACACACCTTACTTTTTTTGCAGATTTTTTAACTCTTCCCATACTGATACATATATATTCAGTATTAAGTTACCTAGGCTGGGGGTGTGGGGTACATTGGAAGCTGAGCAAAGCTAGCTTGACTAATTTATAGTTATCTCCATGCCCCTTTAAACTAAACTTTGTTATTTATAAAAAAAAAACTCTACTAGGAGAGAAAAGAAATAATTACCAGTGGGCAGCTTTCAGTCTTTTTACTTAAATGATATACCACAAGTGTAATAGTTTTGTTATAACTATTGCTCATTGAGTGTTGGCTATTATTTCTATTATATATTTACATATGAAATATATGCTACAGACAAGTAGAAAAGGAATAGCATATTTTAAAAGTTGATTATACAGTGCATATAAATGGAAAGATATTAGAAATTAAGCATATGATGTATGTCAAGAGACATTTTTGCAAAGGCAGTGGTATTTGAGCAAGTCTAAAAAGAGGGCATAAAATTCAAGGAACATATTCAAATCAGGGAGGAAATCCCCTTAAAAAAGAAAAACAAGAGTTGTTGTTGTTGTTTTTCATTGTAACTCTTTCATGCACCAGTGGTCAGACAGATCATGAAAATGAATGGAGTGGCCAAGTATAAGGCAATAGGGATGGGTGGGGGCTCTGGAAAACTGGACATGACACATCTGAATGAGGGCCCATGTGAGAAGAGATCAAGCCAGAAACAGAGAGAATCTGAGAAATCTCAAAATCACCCTCAATATGGATCTTAAAACGAAAAACTACCCTACCCCTGTGATCTCCTTTCTTATCCTCACACATATGCATGCACACCCGCTCATATAGTTGGAGCCAGTAAATCTAATCCTCCCCTTTCTTAGCCTGCAGTGTATAGCATTCTACCAGGTATGTTCAGAGTTATAAAAGAAGGGAAAGCAGAACCTAAAATCTTGTTTGAAAAAACAAATGAACTGGTAAATAACTAGAAAGTAAGAAAATTGTAGACACTGATGTACAAACTGCATACTTATATGCTGGGGGGCGGGGGGGGGCGATGGGAAACAGGTTAAAATGATCATCGTTCATGAAATTAGTCAAGGCACTCTCCTGGGGAAGGTGGAGGACCAAAAGTCCCAGATGATAGAAAGGAGGCTGACAGCAGATGCCAGAACAGAAGGTGGGAATGAGCAAAACTGGGCAAAGAATGACACGTCCATTGGGTGGAATATTATAGAGCCATTCAATGTCAGGGTTTGCAGCTGTATTTGCAGGGAAAGTTTCCACGTGTACGTTGCCAAGTGATTGGTGTAGGTTACAAAGCAGGGTGGGCAATTTCATTTGGGTTTAAAATATACCTAAAGAGAAAAGCACTACAGGATAAGGAGATGGCTGGGGGATGATGTAGAGGGCTGTATTGGGGGGAAATCCGGGGCAGAGGGGTATCATGGCACTGATGAAAGAAGCCTGGTGCAGATTTTAGTGCGAGGCTGGGAGATTAAATTGGTGTGACGGACAATCCCCTGTGGGTCCTGGATGAAGAGCAGGAGGGGTCTACACTGAAAGTCACAGCAGGATGAACTGGAGTGGTCGGTACTGCAGGGAAAGAGAAAAGCCACAAGGAGGGTGTGGTCCCGGGGAGGCCTCCCGTGGGAAAGCCAGCGCTTGCTGAGCTGAAGACGGAGGGGCCAGACTGGAAGCTGCGCCTGCTGTGTGCTTCCCGCGGCACCAGCTCGGCCTTGCTGCTTCCCCCAGGGGACTGGACCCTCAAGACCGTGTGCAGAAGGAGCTACTCAGCCCCTCCCACAGGACAGCCGGGACCACCACGGGTAACCAGGAAGGGCAAAGAATTCCAATGGAAGCCTTATCCCCCACCTCCCACCCACCCTTCTGTACTGCTCAGTGGAGCAGCTCCATCTGCAACCCAGCAAAATCGGCTTTAACTGGAAGCTTTAGAAGTATCGGGTGCCAAGTTACCCTGTCTTCGGCTCAAAGTGAGATTAATAAAGCCAGGGTAGACTTTTCTCATTCTTGTTCTGGTTACTAGTTGGTCAAGTTCTTTGTACTATCCCAGTTTTCCATCTAATTCCAAATTTGTTTCATCTACAACAAAATAAGCACCATCTGGCCTGAACAAGTTCTATTCAAATGATGTCTTTAGCAAGAGCTGGAAGTTCTAGTGAAGAGACCTCTGCTGGAAGTTCACGTCCTCATGCAATGCGCTCTGTGCATAAATGTGTGTAACACACAGATGTGAATTTGCGTAGACATGTATGTAACACACAGATGTGCCGTTTTATCCAAGATCCAACAAAATGCCCAAATTCACCTAATGAGGCAGACATGGAGTTTGTTCAAAGATACTTGTAATGCTACACTGTTGCACTATCTTTTGGTGCCGGGAGATGGCACACCTGAACAAACTCTGGAGCTGAGGTAGAGGCTTTGCCACCCACCTAGAGCCTCAAAGCAGGTTTCCTAGGAGAGTAATGGTATTTTAAACACTCGCTTATTCCTATGGACCCTTCCTCCCCACCCCCCTCCCAAGACAAGTAGCGCCTAGAAGCATGCGCCCCGGCTGCATTTGTAGACTGAGATTCTCAGCTTCGCTTCCCCATCCTTTGTCCTAAGAAAATGCATTGACATTGAATGAAGCAGGCTCTGGGTCTGCACAGGAGCTCTGACACTGTGCTGTGTGACCTGGAGAAAAGTGGGATCCTATCACCTGCACCCCAGGTGACTAAGGGTTTTGTAGGGGGATCTGAAAAGGGCCGTACACATCAATGTACCAACCCATCTTAGAATCCTTCCTCCCTCAAACCCCTTTTGTCCACCCCAATTCAGGGTCCATGTGTTTGGGCTTTAACTTTGCAGACGATGGCAGGGAAAAGCGGCCTTTCCTCCAGTTGCCCAGTGCCACTGAAGAGCGAAGCCCACCTCCCTTTTCCTTGGGGATTGAATCATGTCCCCCACAAAAGACATGCTCAAGTCTTAAGCCCTGGAGCTGTGGGGATGAGCCATTTATGAAGAGGGCCTTTGACTATGTCAAGGTGCGGCGGGCTAGGAGGTGGAGCCGTTTGTGAATAGGCTCTTTGAAGATCCTATTTGGATGAGGCCACGTGGAATCAGGGTGGGCCTTGATCCAATGACGGGAGTCCTTATAAGGAGAGGAAATCTAGGCAGGGACACGACTGAGCAGGAGAAGGAAGAGTAAGAGAAGGAGGCAGACGTGGCCATGTGATGGAGGCAGGGATGCATTTACAGGTCAAGGAACACAAGGCTGGCCAACAAACTACCATCAGAGTGCTACCGACCCCAGGAGAAAGCAAGGCCCAGTGATTCCTCAATTTTGAACATCTACCCTCCAAAACAACAAATTTCTGTTGTTTAAGCCACCCATTCTGTGGTATTTGTCATAGCAGCCCTTGCAGACTAAGTCACCTGACAGGTAGAAGATCCCACATTCTTCTCAGTGTGTGGCCCATGACTCACCAGCATCAGCACTGCAGGGGCACGGGTTGAAAATGAATAGGGGGGTGAAACTGAAAATCTGGGTCTACAAATTCAGCAGGAGAGCATACTTCTGTGCTCTATTTATCTCACCTGGGCAAGCAGGGCCTATAGGAACAAGCAAGCATTCTTCACCTCAACTGTGGGAAGCGGATGTGGCTCAAGCGATTGGGCTCCCGTCTACCATATAGGAGGTCCAGGGTTCGATTCCTGGGGCCTCCTGGTGAAAAGCGAGCTGGCCCACACAGAGTGCTGGTCCACGTAGGAGTGCTGGCCCCTGCAGGAGTGCTGGACCGCACAGAGTGCTGGCACAGCAAGATGATGCAAGAAAGAGAGACAATAAGAGACACAGCAGACCAGCGAGCTGAGGTGGCGCAAGAGATTGAGCGCCTCTCTCCACTCCAGAAGGTCCCAGGATCCGTTCCTGGTGCCACCTAAAGAAAAGACAAGCAGACACAGAAGAACATACAGAGAGCAGACAGTGAGCACAAAACAACAACAGGGGAGGGAGGGGAAGGGGGAGAAATAAATAAATAAATCTTTGGGAAAAAAAAAAAAAGAACACCTCAACTCTCGTCTGGGCTTCAACCCCAACCCCTCCTCTGAACCACAACAATTTTGTACCCGGAGGAATTTGTAGCCAACATAGAGAGCCATAGGCTCCAGAACACCAGTGAACAGTACAGGGATGCATTTACAGGCCCCAAAAGCAACAATCTGATAGGAAGATCTTAGTTTAGAGCATCTTCCAACATGCATTACCCATGCCTACAAAAAACCAAGGAACATTTCTTAGGCTGCTCAAGTGATTAATCCTAATATAATCCAAATCCATGCTCTATGCCCATCTTCCAGAGTTCCCTCCTGCCTTCAGCTCTCCATTCCAAATCCCCACTGATTCAGAAAGGGGTAATAAAAGTAGTGCTTCCCAAGCTTCCATGTACAAGCAGATCATGTGAGGATCTTGTTAAATGCAGGTTCTGGTTCAGCAGATAGAGGTGGGACCTAAGAGTCTGCATTTCTAACCAGAGTCTACATTTCTAAAACAGATCCCGTTTTGTATGTGAGGCTCTGGGAAGCTCCAAATTCTTGCCAGCACCACGGTCAGCTCCAAGGCCTACAGCAATGAGAAAGATGGGAGTAGAAAGACTGGTCAGGAGAAAGTGCCATCCATCTGAAAACAGTCTGCAAGTGACCACGGAGACATCTCTGCTGGGGGCAAAAGGGGCCCCTCTGGATTTGGTCTCTCCAGAAGCCTCCCCAGCCCTTGGCTCTGCTCCCCTGCTGGAATCAGGAGTGGCCTGCTCCTTCGGGCACTCGTCTCCCCCCTGGGTCTCAAGTGAGGCGCTCCTGCTCATTCCTGAGTTGGAGACATCTGACCGCTGGCCAGCCTTGGCCGGACTTGCCCTGGGCCTCTTATTTAAATTTCACCCCTCCATAAGTCATCAGTTTCTTCATCATCGCTGTCCTTTCATTTTAATGTGAGACAGCTCCCATTCCAAACTCTGTCTTAAGGAAATTCTGGTAGAGTTCATATCATTCCTTCCTTAAATGTAAAAGAAAGGAAACTGATTTTCTCCTATTCACTATCTACTTCTCTAAGAAAAAGCAAACACACAAATTAACATGATAGAAAGAATGAAGCTTTGAAATTATAAATAGAGACCATGGGTGTTTCCATCTGGATTTGTCTTTTTACTGTAGGAAAAACTTATCTTTCCTCAGTTATGCAGAAAACATTTTGGGAACTGTGTAATTTCCATTCTCATCAGCAGCCTAAGTGAACTATACAGAACAGGTCCAAGTATGATGAATTTTAGGTTCTATGTCCAAATGATTCCACTTTATTAGAATTAACAGATGGCTCAAAGAGGCTAAGCTACTGGTGTTTAAATGGGTCATGGATGGAACTAGG